>JAKUCV010007264.1:1953-152264 GCA_028386065.3 Turnera subulata
ATTGGTTATACAGTATATAATGCTCCACCACAGCATAGTAAAATTGGTCCTTAAAGAAGGTTGGGAATAGATGTTGGGTATAAAAATCTCCATCAATTACAAAGTAATTGAAACCATTGATTAATGATTGGAGATTTGTTTATTGTTAATTTGGTGAAAGAGTTTACCCAACATCAGGGGGAGAAAATAAGCAGCTGGATCAAGAGATTATTGAAATGATTTATCAATACCTAGTTTTGATCCTCGAATAAATTAGTATGAACCTGAAGTTCGAAAGATGATTCATTTGCAAAAGATTAGTAAGTCATTTGCCAGACATATTTATGTGAAAAATGTGACCAAGTACTAGCTGCAAATGCTCCTGTTCCCAAAGTATGCAAATGAATCTAAATTACGCCAGAAGCATAGAATATGCTCGGTTCCATAAGAAAACAAAATTCTCGATATAGAAAAAGGAGCAAAGATATAAGATGGCCCCAAAGAGATGAGACCTCCAGTAGAGGTCCGAAATAAATGTCCTCAAGAAGAGGAAAATCCTCCAGAAGAGGTCCCTGACACAATTGATAAAGTTCCAGAAGTAACTCAGGTACTTGAAATAAATTGAAAAAGATGAGATCTCAATCACAGTGTCAGGAATGAGAAGGAACCGACGTGAAAATAACCGTCGACGGAATACTTGTTTTATTTATAATATAGCGCTAAATGAAATGAGGATCATGAACCTACAATGGCGAATGTAGGCGCAGTATGATTGGCCAAAATAAAGAAATATGTTTAAGGCTGTGTTGGGCTCGCTTGAGAAGCGAGAAATTTTCCGGACCTGTAGTTCACACACAAGAAAGTGTAAAATTCAATTGGTCATAAAAGGGTATTTGTGCGAAAAGAAATAAATAATGAGATATAAAGCACGGTTTATGGCACAAAGTTTTACCCAAACGACCAGGTATTCATTATGAGGAGATATGCTCCCCTGTGGTGGATGCAATTATTTGGTAAGTCTGGAAATATACTAGAAATGTATCTAAATAGATGCAGTTATAGCCAATTTTTATGGATCCACAGGTTATAATATATGCACGAGAATCCCTAAAGGATTCAAGTTGCCTGAAGCAACTAATTTCCGAGAATATACAATATCAATCTAAATTGACATTTATATGGTTTAAACCAAATTTGTAATTATTAGTCCTGGAGTACCATGTTAAAGTACTCGTAACATGAAGCCCGCAGGTTCTGCCATAAGCCTATTGGCAAGATATGGCTATGCTTTTATTTTTTGGGATATAATAAGATATGACATTACAACCCAAAGAAAATATAGTTTGTCTTGCAAATACCAGAAGTATCAGGTGAAGCACAAAACACTACCAATGATGCAGAAATTATCATTATACACGGAGCTAGTCGAGACCGTGCTTGACTACATCCGAAGGTGCTGCATACTCAAGATGATAGCAAGGCAGATGCTCCAACAATAAAATTATGAAGATAAAGCTACCCACATTGTCCAGTTGGAGTAATGATGTATCAAAAGTGATCAGACAAGGCACACATCCCCAGAAGTTGATAAGAGGATTATTGGCTTACAACGACAACAAGAAATCGAGAGAGGCTAAAATGAGGGGGAGTAGAATACGCACTGCACTCTTTTTTCCTTCACCAAGTTTTTATCCCACAGGGTTTTTCTTGGTAAAGTTTTTAATGAGGCAGCTCCCCACTTAGCGTATTCTACCTAATACACAGTGACATCCAAGGGGGAGTGTTATAAAACAAATTATAAACGTGGATTGTCACTGTGCTAAATACTATTCTACCTAACTCTACTCTGTTGATGTATTTATATTTATGTTGAATAATAACTGAAGGAAGAGCAGAAGGAAGGCTCGGTTCCCCCCTCCCACTCTTCTTCTTCTTCTTCTTCCTCTCTTCTTCCTCACCATTTTCTACACTAAAACTTTCCATAAAAACGATTTAATTCACAACAATACTATGTTTTTATCAGTCGAGTATATTTTTTGTTGAAAGCATAATGGTTTAACAATCGATATTGTTGGTTTGGTAGTAGAAAGTTACTAATATGCATGTTTTAATTTGTGCTACCCAAAACATGAAAGAAAGCTACTGAATAGTTTTTGATTTAGATAATGAGCATTTTGTAGGAAATTTGGAAGTAAAAAAATGTAGTGGCTTTGGCTGGTACTCCTGCTAGTCCAATTAGCACTACTAACAAGGCGAGACAATGGTCAAAAGAGCTGCTTCAGCAGCGACGATCGGAGCCACTTTCTAAGAGTGTAAACTCCCATGTGAGACATTGGACGTTACCTCCGCAGGGTCAGTTTAAAGTTAATTCTGATGCTTCTTTTTGCCATGAAGCTTCCCTCATAGGATTAGGCGGGTTAATTACATTTTGACCTCCTCAATTCTAGTTTATTTTTGACTCACCCTCTAAACTTTTTTTTCGTCAAATGACCACCTGAACTCCCAATTTCATGCAATTAACCACTTTCGTCCAAGGGTAGATGGATTCCGTTACTTGCACTAACGGAATATTGGGATGGATGACACGTGGTAGCATCATAACTGTTAAATAATTTTTTATTATTTTTTAACAAAAAATAAGAAATAAAAATATTTATATCAAAGAAAATAATTGTTTAATATATTTTTAGTTTACTTTTTTCAACAAAAATATAAAATAAAAAGGGAATAATAAAAAAAATTATACCAATTAATTGGTAATTATTATTCCCTAAAAATATGGAAAGCTCCCATTAATTGGTATTAAAATAACAAAAAACCTAAAATTTAGGAAAATAACAATTTTTATCCGATTAATTGGTATAAAAATAAAAAAATACCTAAATTTTAGGAAATTAATCATTATTATTCCCTAAAAATTTAAAAAAATCCTATTAATTTTTATAAAAATAAAAGAATACCTAAATTTTAGGAAATTAATAATTATTATTCCCTAAAAAAAGAAATTATCTCATTAATTTCTGTATTTTAGGGAATAATAATTATTAATTTCCTAAAATTTAGGTATTTTTTTAATTTTTACCAAAATATGAGAGCTTTCCATATTATTAAGAAAGTAATAATTATTAATTTTCTAAAATTTAGGTATTTTTTATTTTTATACCAATTAATGGGAACTTTCTATATTTTTAGGGAATAATAATTACCAATTAATTGGTAATTTTTTTATTATTTCCTTTTTTTTGTTAAAAGAAAAATAAACAAAATTATTAAATCGTTATTTTTTTTATATAAATATTTTTATTTTGTATTTTTTGTTAAAAAAGAATAAAAAATTATTGAACGATTATGGTGCTGCCATGTGTCATGTGCAAGGAATACTCTGTTAGTGCAAAAGTAACGGAATCCATGTGCCCATGGACGGAAGTGGTTAATTGCATCAAATTGGGAGTTCAGGTGGTCATTTGACGAAAAAAAAAGTTTAGGGGTTGAGTAAAAAGTAAACCAGAATTCAGGGGGTCAAAATATAATTAACCCAGGATTAGGCTTTGTGATTCGTGACTTTCATGGTAAGGTGTTGGCAACTAATTAGACCTGTTGTTGTGGGGGTCTGCACTAGTTGGTGAGACCTAGGGTCTGCACTTGGGGGTTCCAGGTGCTATTGGCCTAGGTTTAAAGCAGGTAGTGCTGGAGTCTCATGCCTCTAACATGGCGAGGGCTTTAAATATCGGTGGTGCAGCAGTGGAGTGGAGCATAGACTCTCTTGTGGCACACATACGAATTTTGCTAAGGAATTTTGATGTAAATGTCCAGTTAGTAAACAGGAATGCTAATAGGGTTGCTGAAACGCCCCGACCCGCATTTAACGTACAAAGTAAACACGTGCCGGAACTATAACGACCCAACCAACAAAGCCCAGCATACAGTGATTACAACAGAAACTCGGGCTCAACAGCCCAAAATAAAAACATCAATAACATCATAACCGGCCCAATGGCCCAACAATAGCAATAAATAGCACAGCGGAAGACTTAATAACTAACAAAGACACTGTATGCAACATAGATGCAAACTATGGATCCGAGTCCTGTCCAAGGGATGACGCCGCAGCCTGTCTAGAATGCATCAAACCTGTACCACAAATAACCCATCCTACGGGATGAAAGCCCGCAGGTGAGGGGTGAGTCCGAAGTGCTCACAACTATGGATAGACGATCAATATGCAACACTAAAATTAGTGAAGGCCAAAAACAAGCAAAAACCGCCAAAATACACTAAATCGAAAGACTCGACCCAAAACCGGTCCAAGACCAAAAAGACTCAAATAAAAATCCAATTTCCAATTTCATCTTTCCGTCACGGAAAGCTAGGGGTCAGACCTAGTTATCAACATATTTTGGGTGCCAGACCAAATCCAAGAGAACCCAGGGATCGACATCTCAAAAATAAGAACCCAGGGATAGACATCCCAAATATAATCACGGGCTAGAAATCCCAAGCATAGACATGCTTATCACAAGTAACTCAGGTCATGGCCACCACAAAACAGTCTTAAACCATCGAGTCGTACCACTACTTATCACATGACAATTATATTATCGTCATTCAAAACCAAATCACAGGGATCAACATCCCTAACCAAAATACCGGGATAGACATCCCATCCAAAACCGAGGATTGACTTCCTTATCACAATTTATTATTAATCCATTATTCCTATGGCCAAAGACACGAAAATAAATATCCAAAACTCAAGGCACGGGGATAAACATCCCAAAACCAAATCAAGATACCAGGATAAATATCCCGACAACAATCACAACAAATGCGACAAGCAACAATGCAACAACAATCAAACACAACAACCGAGTAATATAGGCACATATTGAAGGAAATCCATCCTCACCTTGGCCGATTACTCAACTCCGGAGACAATGACCGGTCCCAAGCCGGTTCCTCGGGAAACTGCCCGATATCATAACCTATACAACAAAACAACATGCTCACATAAATACACATAATTGGTATGCTATGATGCCAAACCGAATATTACTTCGGTATTTAATACTTTAATTCTTTCCAAAATATTTTTATGAAGTTATTTGTCATTTTCCAAAAAAATTATAATCATCATAAAATACCCCCTTTTTTTCTGGAAAGATATGTATTTTTATTTATATTTTCCAAAATTATTATATAAAATAATTACAATTCTCCAAAAATATAATTACTATAACATATTTTCCTAAAAATATATCGTATGCTTATACTCCCAAAATATTTATTAGTATATGTATTCTTTTCTAAAATAATTACTATATAGTAATTTTGCAAAGGATATAATTCATATTTTAATTACCTTAGTTTCTTGAAAATAGTATAACATGGTAATTACTTTATTTATTTCCACAAAATATAACCATACACCATATTTTTATTTTTCCCAGAAAATACATATTATATATATATATATATATATTCAGATTATATTTATTATTATTTATTATTATTATTATTGAATTTCGGACTGGGCCACACATATAACCCACTCACAGGTCCAACCAAGGCCATGCTACAGCCTAGGCAGACCCAAGCAGCAGTTCCAGGTCAACACAGCCCAACGCCCAAATCCTAAACCTAAGCCCATATCCACTCAAGCCCAAAATCAAACCCAAACCACAAACCAGCCCACAAGCTCCAACCCAACATCCAAAACCCTACCCAAAATCAACCAATCAAGCTGGGTCAACCCGACCCGTATCAACAACCGTCCGGGTCTGCTCACCTAAACGGGGTGACGACGAGGCGGTGCGGTCGGAACGGCGGCTGCAAGGAGCAGGTGAGCGCGGCGTCACGGGGCGACGGCGAAGCGACTGTAGGCGGCGACGCGTCAAGGTGGTGGATCTGCAGGTGCTCGTCGGGTCGTCCGGTGCGTCGGCGAGGAAGAGGAGGGTGGCGTCGGCTCGGTGGTGTGGCAGTGGTGTTGTGGTCTCTGGCCAGCGGGGGGAGGAGAAAAGAGGAGCACGGAGGCAGGCGGCCCGAGCTCAGTTCTCTGGTGGTGTCTCGGATGGCGGCCGTGTACACGAACATGAGGAGGAAAAGAGGGAGGAGGAGAAGGATGGTGGCAAGGCGGCAAGGTGGTGACTGGTGATGGTGAGCAAGGAGGAGAAGGAAGGGAGGAGAAGAGGTAGTGGTGTCGGGGTTGCAGGTGGTCTTGGTGGCGGTTCACGGTGGTTGGCTGCCGGATGGTTCACGGGTTTGGTGGTGTTTGTGTGTGTGTTTCGTTTTGTTGTTTTTTTTTTGTATATGCAAGGCTCGGTTTTCTTTTTGCAGGAACGAAGGAGTGATCTTTTGCAGAGACAAGGAAAAGAGTTGCAGGTTGGGTTTGGGCAACGGAAGCAGAAGCAAAAAGATGTGCACTGGGAGCAGGTAGTCACAGGTATCACAGGAGAAAAAGGCGAGCATCTCACGAGCAACACAGGCCATCTCAGGTTCACAGTGGGTGGCGGCTGCGTGACTCAATCACGCAGTCGTGTTCAGACCGGACCAGAAAACAACTGATACTCTCACTTAGTTATTTTCCGGTGTGATTTTCTGAAGATTCCGGGACCCGAAAAATACCAACTTAGGCCCGAAAAAACCACGGAAAAATCTCGAGCGCGGGAAAAGCCTCGGTTTCGGAAAACGATGCCCGATTTACCTTGAATTAATTACCCAAGATTAATTCATTCAGTAAATCGCGGTAAAAAGACTTTTATAGTCCCGGTAAAAATCCAAATTTTTACCCAGGCTGTTACAGTCTACCCACCTTAAAAAGAATTTCGTCCCCAAAATTCCGTCTTATCCGTGGGTCCTACCATGATAAGCTTCTGGCACACTCTGCCAGGTGTCCAAACTCAACGCGAGATACCGCTTATACCCTTGAGTGACATCTCATCCTCTATAAAACCGAACCTCATGACTGGCAAACTCACACACAGCCATGGACTCTCCAATCCGATCTCGAACTACCTTAGACTCCGAGAACAACAGCTATATCGGTGGCACTGCTTTCCTGACAAGCTCTGATGAAGAACCTCCCAAGAAACGGTTCAAGACGAACATCGTCGGTCTGAAAGAACACATGGTCGTCTCCAGCAAACGGCGAAAGAAGCATGCTAGCAAAGAAGCTAAGGATAAAAAGGGCAAGGCAACGGCTGAAGGCAGCACTCCACAGCAGACACTGACGCAGCTAAACGTCTCACTAGGGAAGGTCAGCTTGGCTGTAACAGCCCGGGTAAAATTTGGATATTTATCGGGACTGTTAAAGTCGTTATACAGTGATTTACCGAATGAATTAATCTTGGGTAATTAATTCAAGCTAAATCGGGAGCCATTTTTCGAAACCGAGAGTTTTCCCGCGCTCGGGAGAATCTTTCTAACTAACCGAGCCTCGGTTTTCAGTTCCGAGACTTGGACGATGCTCAGGAGAATTAATCGGATTTTCCGAGCCCAAGTCATATTTTTGGACTCGGGACGGAGAATTACGATTACGCTCCTGTTCTCCCTTTTCTTCTTTTCTTTTCTTCTTTTCCTTTTCTTTTTTTTTCTCCTTTTTTTTTTTCTTTCTTTCTTTTCACCTTCTCTTTTCTTTAGCCGCCGGCCCCTTTTGCTTTTCCCGTGAATTGCTGTCTCCTTGTCTCATCTTCATCTTCTCTTTTTTATTTCTCTTTCCCTACAACCAACTTCCTCCACCTTTCTCTTCACCACCCCGCCGAGCCCCTCTCTCCCTCTCTCTCCCCTTGCCTTACCTTCCCTTTTCCCTGCAACTCCTCCTCCGCCCATCTCTTCCCCTCTCCCTTGCCTTCTACCGCCAGCAGCCGACCCCACTAACAACTCCCAGACACACTGTCGCCGTCCAAGTCGCCTCCTCCCTTCGCCGTCTCTACCACCACCAAACACACGGCCACCTCTATCTTCCCAAACCTTCCCCCTCATGTTCTCCTCCGCCTCTGTTTACGACCACCACAGAGGCAAGGAATCGCCGCCTAGCCCGACACCACCGAGAAGGAGGAAAAGACCGCGACCACCAGCGAGGCCAGGGAAGCGCCGTCGCCTTCCTCCGCTGCAATTCGCCGCCAGGTCTTCATCGCACCTCTTCCTCTCCTCGATTCCTATCACGCCGCCTCCGATCTGCGACCGCCGCCGACGAAGCGGAGCTGGGTGAGTTCCTGGCCGTCTCTCCTTTCCCTTTTCCGTCTTTAGTGTTTGAGTTGTGAGTATGATGCTGTTGATGATTCCATAGACTTAGGTTGGCTGTTTTGATTAATGGACGTAGAGGGCTGGTAGTGGAAATGGGTTGTTCTACTGCTGAAGGAACAGCAACAGAAACAGTGTGGCGGGTTTGATGTTTTGGGGGCTGCCGTGAACAGTAACCGAACTGTGGCCGTGAACAGCAAATTGGGTGTTGAAGTTTTGGGACTGCGTTAACAGTGGTTGCCGGAATCCGGCAAGGTTCTGGCAGTCTCGACAATTTTTCGGCGAGCCCGGAAATGAATCCGTTGGGTAAACCTGAGCCTATGACCATATGCATCATTAAACGAAACCCGAACAACGCTAATGAACCCGGACCCTTAATTGTTTTAATTAAATTAAAGATTTAATTTAATTAATCAAATACTAACCTTTAATTCCATTTATGTTTTGTTTGGACTATTAAAAAGCCTATAATATTTAAATTCCGGTTTATTTAATTTATACTTGGACTGTTACTAATTAAAGGCCCAGTTATACTTATATACTTGATTTAGTTGTCAAATCTAAGCTTCAAAAAAATATAAATATGATTATCTATGAATTATAAACATATATGCATAAATGACCATATATATATATCCTACTAGATTTATGTTTAGCTAAATAATGGAGTTACAACTTGATTTATCACATAAATACATATATGGTTAAGTAGGAATTACCTACTATATATGTATAAATATATTCACATTAGATATACGTTTAATCTAGTATCGATTTATGTGTAAATATACATGTATATATATGTATTTTAATATGTTTATGTTTTCCCTTATCAACGAAGGGCTAAAGGGCCGGGATATCGGCTTGGAGCTCGGTTTCGGTTTTTAACTTAAAGATCGAGTATGACTGGTATATCGATTAAAGAGGCTAATTTCATATTAAAGAAAAATATGGAAATAATAGGAATTAGACTTGGTATAAGACAAGCCGTGTGACAATTTCTAAAACCGGCATCATGCATAATCATCCATGTTTGCGCATTATAAGTGATTATTGTGTTCCTATATGTACATATAGGGTATCGGGATTTAACCGGATAGCAGTTTCAGAGACACATCAGGTGAGGATGGATAAACCTTGATATGTGCCCGTAATGCTATGTGTGTATCTTTGTTGTTTGTGTATTTTTGTTGTTTGATTGATCTGCTGGAATAATTGTTGACTATTTCCTGATTGCTATAGAATTGTTGATGTTGTTGTTGAATCGTGTCAGACCTGTGTAAGTTGTGTTGGAAATATTGCTGAACTGTTAGATATGAATAATTGGTTAACCTCACTTAGCCTATTAGCGTCACGGACATCAAGTGTTGGTATGGAGTGGTCTGGTCGATGTCTGTGGTTGGGGGTATACCGAATACCCAGTGGCTCGGATATGCCGAATATCCGGTTGGTATGTTGATACTTGTGGTGAGGGTATACCGAATACTCAGTGGCTCGGATATGCCGAATATCCGGTTGGTGTGTTGATGTTTGTGCTGAGGGTATATCGAATACCCAGTGGCTCGGATATGCCGAATATCCAGTTGGCATGCCTGTTTGGATAGTGGCACTGCGGACCAGCCAACACTTGATACGTGACAGGGCCCAAATTGAAACTGGATAATAAAATTAACTAGACTTAGAAGGTTATTTTCCTTTTTTTTATATAAAATATCAAAAATCAATGTTGTATTTTCCCTTTTTATTATATATCATGTAATATTTCTCTTTGTATTCCCAATATTATCAGTATTAATAATATTCGTATTTTCGCATATTATGGCATCATTTACCTTATGTGTGTATGCTCCGCAACAGCTGGCGTCCCTCGACTGGATCCATAATGCACTAACTAAATGATGTAAAATATTAAACAACTGGAGCGAACTATGCAAACAAGACAACAACACACATAGACTGCTCGACAAGACCTAACGCCCGCTCCGCTACCAAAATAAAACGCCCCGACCCGTATTTACCGTATACAGTAAACACGTGCCGGAACTGTGACGACCCAGCCCAACAAGGAATAGCATACAGTGTATAAAGCATAACCCTGGCTCAACAGCCCAAAAGTATAAACAACAATATGGCCCTACGGCCCAACATCAATAACATCAATAATAATGAAACTGGCCCAATGGCCCGACAACAATAACAATATGCACAGCGGAAGACTTAAACTCACTACCACTGTATGCGACACATGCAATCTATGGATCCAAGCCTGTCCAAGGGAAACGCTGCAGCCTGTCTGGAATGCACCAAGCCTGTACATGAAACAACTCATCCTACGGGATGAAACCCCGCAGGCGAGGGGTGAGTCCGAAGCGCTCACCGAGGAAAGATAAACAGTGATATATTCAACCATAACACTTTCGAAGTAATGCAACCATCAACAGATGAAACAACACACACAACACAACAGAGGAATCCTGCTAAATCATGTCAAGGCCAAGACCAAGAGAATGCTTATTAATTTTTATTACCCATTTTACCTTCTGGGACTGTCACTGGACAAGCTAGGGTCGTACTTGGTTATTAACTAATTCTGGATGCCAGGCCCAACCACAATCCTGGATCAACATCCCCATATCACAAATCTGGGATCAACATCCCATTATCACAAAACCGGGATCAACATCCCAACCAACTAACCCACTGGCCATGACACCACAGAACTAGTCCCTAACCATCTAGTCGTACCACTACTTTCCAAGTGACAAATATATCGTCATCTATAGTATTCCTCTTTCATCAATCAATAGCCCATTTCCTCAACTTATTTTCTTATCAACAATTCCAATTCACTAACAGCAAGTCATGTAAATCCAAACACAATTCAACGGTTCAATCAAACAACAAAGCATATCCAACAGAGCAAATAGTCACATTTCAATCTTCACATCAGCCAACAAGCACCGTAAACATAACATAACCAAGAACATAAATAAGGGGACAATCATAACCCAAACACATACGATTACTTCTAAGTGTGACCTTCTAGGTCTAGTTAATTTATTATCCTGTTTTAATTTGGGCCCTGTCACGTATCAAGTGTTGGCTGGTCCGCAGTGCCACTTTCCAAACAGGCATCGACATGCCAACCGGATATTCGGCATATCCGAGCCACTGGGTATTCGGTATACCCTCACCACAAGCATCAATATATCAACCGGATATTCGGCATATCCGAGCCACTGAGTATACGGTATACCCTCACCACAAATAACAACATACCAACCGGATATTCGGCATATCCGAGCCACTGGGTATTCGGTATACCCCCAACCACAGACATCGACCAGACCACTCCTTACCAACACTTAATTTCCGTGACGCTAACAGTCTAAGTGAGGTTAACCAATTAGTCATTTTTATTAAATTACCAATTATCAAATCCCTGAGCAGGCAACCTGCCCCACAGCTCATCTTGGTTATCTCATCTTATCACAAATCAACCAAGATTTATAAACACTCCAGTTATCACCAGTAAATAAGCCAATTAACGAATCAATATATCACAATGTATAATCAACAACATTTAATCAGTTGAACCAAGTAATACACAACATACACAGGTCTGACACGATTCAACAACAAACATCAATAATTCCGTAGCAATCAGGTAACAGTCAACAATTATTCCAGCAGATCAATCAACAACAAAAATACACAAACAACAAAGATACAAACACAGCATTACGGGCTCATATCAAGGTTTATCCATCCTCACCTTAGCCGATTACTCAACTTCGGAAAACAATGTTCGGTCCGACGCCGGCTCCTCGGGAAACTGCCCGATATCCGAACCTATACACAAAACAATGTACACACACATAAATGCACATATTCGGTATACTATGATGCCAATACTACGAATTAATCCCATCCCGATTCATTTCCGTTATTATTATCGTTTACAGAAAATGTTTTACCGTACGTATATCCGAATATAATTTCGGTACCATACTTTAACTAAAATTCTTTTCAAAATATATTTTTACAAAATAAGTATGATTTCCAAAATAATAATCCACATAATTTTTTTCCAGAAAATAAATAACCTATTTATAATTTTCAGAAAATATTTATAAAGTATTTAACTTTTTCTAAGTATTCATAATAATATTTTCCAATCACAAAATATAATTACTTTTAATTTACAAAGTACATCTATATATAATTCCCTCAAATACAATTTTCCAGAGAAAATAATACATATATTTAATTTCCAGAATTTAATTCCAAGGCATATATATATTTTTTCCCAATTAGTAATAGTTTTCCAAAACATAACTTAATCATTTATAAAAGTAAATATATTTATATTTCCCTCAAAATACCAAATTAAGTTGACCATAATTTCCTCAAATTAATTATATATATTTTTTTTCCTCCAAAATAATATACCAGATTTTATTTTTATTATTATTTATTATTATTTTTTTTAAACCGGACTGGGCCAAACCCAAGCCTAGCCCAGCCCAGCCAAGCTGCCAGCCCAAGGCAGAAGCCCACACAGCAGACCAGGCAGGCCCGCGCGTCAGGCCCACGCTCCAAGCCCACAAGCACCAAACCCATCATCATATCCCAACCCATAACATAAAGCCCAAACCACAACCCTGAAACCCAACTAACTAACGGGTCGACCCGCACTAACCAAGACCTATACGGGTCATCTCCTCCCAGCTCACCTTGAGCAGCGACGGCAGCGGCGGTTGAGCAAGGCACGGTGACGTTGTGAGGGCGGCTGCAGGCGCGGATTGCTGCGGCGGCGAAGGGCGGTGGCTGCGGTGGCGTACGCAGCTGCAAGGGAGGCGTGCGATGTCGGCACCGAGAGGAGGGGGCGGCAGCTACTGTTTATGGGGACGGCACCTGCGTCTTCCGGTGGCGGCGAGCAGAGCGGCAGCGCGGCGTGGAGGCGGTCGTTGGTGGTGGATTCGCGGCGGTGCAAAGATGCAGGGGGAAGGGGTTGCGGTGGCCGGCGGCTCTGCTCCCTTCCTCCTTTTCTTTTTTTTTTCTCTTTTCTTCCATTTTTCTTTTCTCTCTTTTCTCTTCTTTCTTTTTTTCTTCTTTCTTTCTTTCTTCTCTTTTTTTCTTTTCTTTTGCTCCTCACCCGGCTGCTGCATTTTTTTATAACTGAAAATAAAACTATTACACATGTGACTAACAAATAATGCAGTTCGTCTGCATTACGGGCGAATCCGATCCGGACCGGAAAATAACAGATACCTCCTTAGTTATTTTCCGGTGTGATTTTCCGAGAAATTCCGAAACCCGAAAAATACCAACTTAGTTTCGAAAAATCCACGGGAAAATCACGAGCGCGGGAAGACCCTCGGTTTCAAAAAACGACTTCCGATTTACCTCGAAATAATTACCCGAGATTAATTCATTCGTTAATTCACTGTATAATGACTTTAACAGTCCCGGTAAAAATCCAAATTTTACCCGGGCTGTTACAACGTCAGCTCGACGAAGACGATGGTGGCGGCGGTGCAGCGAACGGCGGCGTGGAACTCTTCGGTGTGTACAGTGGCAGGGGGGCTCCGGGGTGGCGACACTGTTCATCCTGTGTTTTTTTTTCTTTCTTTTTTCTTCTTTTTCTTTCTATTTTCTTTTTTTTTCTATTTTCTATTTTTATTTTTTTTCTTCTTCTCTTTTTCCGATTCCTACTTCCTTTTCTTTTTTTTCTCTCTTCCTTTCCTCTTCCTCTTTTCTTCTCTTCTTCCCCTTCTCCTGCTTTCTTCTTCCTTTAAAAACCATGGAATCACTATGAAACCTGTGATTCCTTCAATAATGCAACTTGTCTGCATTATGAAGCGAGTTTGGTCCGGACCAGAAAATAACTGATACCCCTTAGTTATTTTCCGGTGTGATTTTTCTGAGAATTCCGGGACCCGAAAAATACCGACTTAGGCCCGAAAAATCCACGGAAAAATCACGAGCGCGGGAAAACCCTCGGTTTCGAAAAACGACGCTCGATTTACCTTGAATTAATTACCCAAGATTAATTCTTCCGGTAGATCACTGTAGAAAGACTTTTACAGTCCCAGTAAAAATCCAAAATTTTTACCCGGGCTGTTACACTCACAACTATGGATAGACGATCAATATGCAACACTAAAATTACTCAAGGCAAAAAAAAGCAAAAACTGCCAAAATACACTAAATCGAAAGACTCGACCCAAAACCGGTCCAAGACCAAAAAGACTCAAATAAAAATCCAATTTCCAATTTTATCTTTCCGGGCCCCATCACGGATAAGCTAGGGGTCAGACCTGGTTATCAACATATTTCGGGTGCCAGACCAAATCCAAGAGAACCCAGGGATCGACATCCCAAAAATAAGAACCCAGGGATAGACATCCCAATTATAATCACGGGATAGACATCCCAAGCATAGACATGCTTATCACAAGTAACCCAGGTCATGGCCACCATAAAACAGTCTTAAACCATCGAGTCATACCACTACTTATCACATGACAATTATATTATCGTCATTCAAAACCAAATCACAGGAATCAACATCCCTAACCAAAATACCGGGATAGACATCCCATCCAAAACCGAGGATCGACATCCTTATCACAATTTATTATTAATCCATTATTCTTTTGGCCAAAGACACGAAAATAAATATCCAAAACTCAATGCACGGGGATAAACATCCCAAAACCAAATCAAGATACTGGGATAAACATCCCGACAACAATCACAACAAATGCGACAAGCAACAATGCAACAACCATCAAACACAACAACCGAGTAATATAGGCACATATTGAAGGAATTCCATTCTCACCTTGGCCGATTACTCAACTCCGGAGACAATGACCGGTCCCAAGCTGGTTCCTCGGGAAACTGCCCGAAATCATAACCTATACAACAAAACAACATGCTCACATAAATACACATAATTGGTATGCTATGATGCCAAAAATTGTAAATTGAACATCATCCCCCCCCCCCCCCTCCCCCCCCGGTTATATTCCATAAGATTATCTTTAATCGTTTTTAAAACCTTTTCCGAAAATAATATATCGTATGTATATCCGAATATTATTTCGGTATTTAATACTTCAATTCTTTCCAAAATATTTTTATGAAGTTGTTTGTCATTTTCCAAAAAAATTATAATCATCATAAAATACCCCCTTTTTTCTGGAAAGATATGTATTTTTATTTATATTTTCCAAAATTATTATATAAAATAATTATAATTCTCCAAAAATATAATTACTATAACATATTTTCCTGAAAATACATCGTATGCTTGTACTCCCAAAATATTTATAGTATATGTATTCTTTTCTAAAATAATTACTATATAGTAATTTTGCAAAGGATATAATTCATATTTTAATTACCTTAGTTTCTTGAAAATAATATAACATGGTAATTACTTTATTTATTTCCACAAAATATAACCATACACCATATTTTATTTTTCCTAGAAAATACAAATTTTATATATATATATATATATATATATATATATATATTCAGATTATATTTATTATTTATTATTATTAAATTTCGGACTGGGCCACATATATAACCCACTGCCAGGTCCAACCAAGGCCATGCTACAGCCCAGGCAGACCCAAGCAGCAGGCCCAGGTTAACACAGCCCAACGCCCAAATCCTAAACCCAAGCCCATATCCACTCAAGCCTAAAATCAAACCCAAACCACAAACCAACCCACAAGCTCCAACCCAACAATCAAAACCCTACCCAAAATCAACCAGTCAAGCCGGGTCAACCCGACCCGTATCAACAACCATCCGGGTCTGCTCACCTAAACGGGGTGACGACGAGGCGGCGCGGTCAGAACGGCGGCTGTGAGGAGCAGGTGAGCGCGGCGTTGCGGGGCGACGGCGAAGCGACTGCAGGCGGCACGACGTGAGGTTGCAGGGCGGCGGCCCGTCAAGGTGGTGGATCTGCAGGTGCTCGTCGGTTCGTCCGGTGCGTCGGCGAGGAAGAGGAGGGTGGCGTCGGCTCAGTGGTGTGGCAGTGGTGTTGTGGTCTCTGGCCAGCGCGGGGAGGAGAAGAGAGGAGCACGGCGGCAGGCGTCCCGAGCTCAGTTCTCTGGTGGTGTCTCGGATGGCGGCCGTGTACGCGAACGGGAGGAGGAAAAGAGGGAGGAGGAGAAGGATGGTGGCGAGGCGGTGACTGGTGGTGGCGAGCAAGGAGGAGAAGGAAGGGAGGAGAAGAGGTGGTAGTGTCGGGGTTGCAGGTGGTCTTGGTGGCGGTTCACGGTGGTTGGCTGCCGGATGGTTCACGGGTTTGGTGGTGTTTGTGTGTGTGTTTCGTTTTGTTGTTTTTTTTTTGTATATGCAAGGCTCGGTTTTCTTTTTGCAGGAACAAAGGAGTGATCTTTTGTAGAGACAAGGAAAAGAGTTGCAGGTTGGGTTTGGGCAACGGAAGCAGAAGCAAAAAGATGTGCACTGGGAGCAGGTAGTCACAGGTATCACAGGAGAAAAAGGCGAGCATCTCACGAGCAACACAGGCCATCACAGGTCCACAGTGGGTGGCGGCTGCGTGACTCAATCACGCAGTCGTGTCCAGACCGGACCAGAAAACAACTGATACTCCCACTTAGTTATTTTTCGGTGTGATTTTCCGAAGATTTCGGGACCCCGAAAAATACCAACTTAGGCCCGAAAAATCCACGGAAAAATCTTGAGCGCGGGAAAAGCCTCGGTTTCGAAAAACGACGCCCGATTTACCTTGAATTAATTACCCAAGACTAATTCATTCGGTAAATCGCGGTAAAAAGACTTTTATAGTCCCGGTAAAAATCCAAATTTTTACCCGGGCTGTTACAGTTGCAGATCTTCTAGCTAGCCTAGAATGCTAGAACCCACTCGAGCACTGGTTTTGGCTTCTGTCAGTTGCCAAGTGACATTCCTTTTGTAATTAACATGGATTTGCAGTAATGGGTTAAAAACTTTCTTCAACAAATAAATTAAAATGTCTAAATTTGCCATAAAGTACCAAACCAATTCCTTACTCTTTTTCATTTTCCGCACCACATGAAACGGCGGCAAGCCTTTCACAGGCCAGGCCAGCGGCCAATTTCCACAATAGTTTTCAGATGGTTTACTTCTTACCCCCTTCAACTTTTTGTTTAGAACAAAAAAACTCCTAATTAAAAAATTCTGAATCAAGGTATTCCAAACTTTTATTTTTTACCAAAAAAACACCTTGAACTATAAAAAATAAGAACGAAAGTATCTTGAACATTTATTTTTTAACAAACAACTCTCACAACTACCAAATTTTTGTAAAATATTTTAACAGGATGGATTGATATAAATTTGGAAAAGTTAAGAACTTTTTGTAACTAACCCATAAATTCTATATCTAAAATCCTAAATTCTAAACCATTAGGCCTTCAATCCTATACCTTAAATTCTAAAACTTTAAAGTTCAAATCTTGAACACTAATACCTTAACCCAAAAATTTTAATTCTTAAACTCTTAAACCTCAAAACTTAAAGTCTAAAATCCCAGACTCTAAACCTTAATCTCTAACAGTCTAGGCCTAAAATCCTTAAACCCTAACCCTAAAATCCTAAACTAAAAAATTTTGATTCTTAAACCTTAAACTTTATATCCTAAAATTCTAAATATTAAAACAAAAAATTATAAACCCTAAACCTGAAAGCTCTAATCCCTAAGTTCTAAATCTGAAACCCTAAAACTCTAAGCCTTTAAAAATTTCTAGACTTTAAAAACCAAAAACCTCAAACCTTACATCCTGACACCTTTGAACTTAAAAAACGTAAACACTAAAATCCTAAAGCTTAAAATATAAAATCCTAAATCTCAAACCATAAAGTTGTAGGCCCAAACTTGCTAAGAAGGGGGGTTGAATTAGCTAATAGAGAAGAACAGTTAATTTTGTGACTCTTTTCGCACCAAAACTGCAACTAGGACAAGGTTGTATTTTGTAACTGAAATCGCACCAAAATCTAGAAAGGTAATGAATGATCAAGTGCGAAAATAAAAGGCAATCCACACAAAAGAGACAACACAAAGATTTAGAATGGCTCCCCCTAAATCCTATGGGTACATCCACTACTCAAGGCTCCCCCTTGAGATTTCAAAAATCCACTAAGTGACTTCTTTCAAGGTGAAGTCCAACCTTTTTACAACCAAGCTTTTTCAAGGATCAAGCTCAAACCTTTACAAGAGTTTTCCTAAGGCTCACTCTCCAAACTACACAAGAGTTTTCAAAGGCTCACTCTCTAACCTATACAAGAGTTTTCAAATGCTCACTCTCTAACCTACACCCAAAGCTTTTTCAAAGGCTCAAGCTTCAAACCTTTACAACCCCTTGAGTAAAATCTACCCAATCTCACTCAAGGATGAATTTTCAACAATCTAAGAGTGACTCACTCTTGATTACAAATTTTGCACAAAAATCTCACAAAGGTGTTTAAGCACAATTAGCAAGCTTCAACTCAATTTGCCCAATCTTTAATTGCTTGCCTTGATTCACTTTCAGGAAGGAAATGGCCTATTTATAATGCACTCAAAGGCTCTCAACAGATCTATTGAAGAATGGGACAAAAGAGAGCCTTTTTCCAAAAGAGGGCTTGAAATATGGTGCCAAATGACTTACAAAACTTACTGCCCAAGTACCCAACTCTTCAAAATGCCTCTTTGATGCTCTTGTGCCTTCTAGAATCCTTCCTTCTCATCTTGGTACTCCAATATGACAGAAAAACGGCTACAAGAATTAATTGGTGGAAGTTTTGAGCTCCTCTCCATCTTCCTCTCATGTTTGTACACATGCGAGTGTACCCTCTTTCTTTAACCCACAAAAGGGGTTGTTAACTTGTTTTGGCTCTCCACAAAGGACAAGAAAACGTCCATAATGCTCTTGCTTTTTGGTCATGAAGCTTCTGAAAATTTTGGTTTCTAAAGAGATAAGGTAGAAGATGAGAGCTAAGACAAACAACCAAAGAAGACAACCCAGCTTTAAAAAGGATCAATGCTACGTTTGATCCCTGTGTTGCCCCCTGGATTCGAAGATTCATCCTTGTGTTGAGTTTTGATTGGTTTTGATCCCTCAGTTGGTCAATTTTTTAAGGTTTTAGTCCCTTTTACCGATTTTACCCTTAAATTCAGTACTTTACTGTTCAAACCAGTTTACCCACCCGAAATTCGACCCAACTAACCGACGCAACCCAGAACCCTATTCAAAATTCTCCAAAAAACAAATAACTCTACCTCCCAACATCAAAAATTTTTAAATAAAAAAATACAATTATTTTTTTAAAATTTTTAAATATTAAAAATCATAAATTAAATTATTTTTTAATTTTTAAAAATAAAAAATTTAAACCTTTCTTCTCCACATGTTTTTTTATTTTGATTTTTGATTTTTTTTTCTTCTTGTCCTCCTCCTCCTTCCCCCTCAACACCAAAAATTTAAAAATTATAAAAAATACAAATTATTTTTAAAATTTAAAAAAGTAAAAATCATAATTTAATTATTTTTTTAATTTAAAAATTCGAAAATTTAAATTTTTTATCTACTTTTCTTCTTTTTTTTCCCTCCTTTCTTCTCCACACGTCCAAAAAAATTATATTTGTTTAAAAAATTTTAAACTAAAAAATAATTTACTTTATCTTTTTTATTTTTTAAAAAAGTTTTAAATTTTTTCTGTATATTTTTAATGATTTCCAAAATTTTGATATTGAAAGGTAGAGTTATATATTTATTGGAGATTTTTTAATGGGGTTCCGGGTTGGGTCGGTTAATTGGGTCGAATTTTGGGTGGATAAATTAGTTTGAATAATAAAGTGCTGAATTTAGGGATAAAATTGATAAAAAGAACTAAACTCTTGAAAAATTGACCAACTGAGGGATCAAAACCAATCAAAACTCAACACAAAGATGAATCTTCGAATCCAGGGGACAACACAGGGATCAAACCTAGCATTAATCCATTTTAAAAATAGCCGTTGGTGGCTTTTCCAAATTTTGTGTCCACGTCTTCTAGCTAAGAAATTAGAAGAGCATGTTCTATTTGTGTAAAACGACGTCATCCTACTTAAAAGAAACAGAACTTGGGCTTAGTACATGAAAGACTTGAGTGAGCCCAAAGAACAATAATAATAAGTTATAGTACCCACAAAACCATTGGGCTAGAGTAACTAAGTTTGACCCAAATAAAAAATTTGAACGATTAGACTAAAAAGAATACTGTTTACTCAAACTCAAGTAAAACAACGTTTGTTAGGCAAATAAGACATATAGCCCTTTTGACATCATCCAAAAAAATCAATTATTTTATAGCATCAACCTGTTAAGAAAAAATATGGGTAAATGTTAGTTGTACCTACCCAACTATCCTCCCTATATATATATTCACTGCCTGTGCTACTTGTCCAGGAACTCCTCCATTTTCTTCCTTCTCTATCGATACATCCTGTGTACAATCAATGAAGAAATGAAACACTACATTTTACAACACGTTATCAGCATCGAAGCTCTACCTAGTCATAGCCTATTACTTCTTCGTCTCCTGAAAACACACTCGGCAAAAAGAGAAGAAAAAAAAAACTGCACAGTACCGTCACCTTCAAACACCCCTCGGTTATTGTTCATGAGGAAGTGTTCCGGCCCGTTTCACGTCTCACCGCCATCACCACGACCTTCCCCTCGCCATCGCCAACCGACCGGCTCCTTCCCCGTGCCCATCAGCCGCCGGACGCGCCGCTAGGAGAGGAAGACCCGACGGCAGCCCAGCAACCCAAGTGACCCAAACGGGTCTGCCTCCGTCGGTCCACCTCCTGCCTGTGACACAGCAGCCACCAGACGACGCTTGGCCCCCCGCGCACCTGTCGCCGCTCTCCAGACGCAGCCCAGCTCTGCTTACAGCGCCGCCGCGCCGAGGAGACACGGTCAGAAGCGACTGCGACCTCCCCATACCCGACACCAACCCGCTGCTGCCCCTCATCTTCGCGCCTGCAGCTGCCGCCTCTCATCCCGTCGCCACTGCTCCTCGCACGCTGACCGCCGCCCGCTTCCCGCTTCGTCTCCCTCCTCGCGCCGTCGTGCCGCCTGCAGCAGAGGTGAGCCATGACCCGGATGGGTTGAGGACGGGTCGGGTTGACCCTATGCTTCTGGGCGGGCCTCGCACGGATCTAGGTTGGTTGTGGTGGGCTGTTGCGCGGGCCTGGGCTGAAGCCTTGGGCTTGTCTTGCTGGGCCTAGCGCGCTGGCTTGCTGTGTGGGCGCCTGGGCTGCCTTGGCCTGGGCCTGCTGCTAGTTGGGGCTGGGCTTGGACTTTGGCCCAGTCCGAGTAAAAAAAAAAATCAGAAAAATACATATATTTGGGAAAAAAATTTGGAAAAACGAAATTAAAAGATATATATACCGGAATAGTACCGGATACTAATATGATATACTATATATGTTATTGCTGAAAGATTTATCGAGTAAGCATATTTTTCTGTTTTTATTTAGATTCCGACTGGGCTATTAAATGGCCCATCAATTTTAATTTTCTGCTATTTATTTTAATTGGGGTAATTAATAAAAGGTCCCTGATTATTTATTTAAATTTAGTTTTTATTTATGTTACTTGAATGGGTGGCCCTCAAAATTTCCGGAAGAAATTTGAATATGGACATTAAATGTTGAAATGCATAATAGTCTCGAAGACTAAATGAAAAGAGTCCAGCAGACTCAATAAAAGAAAAATGCAGCAAAGACCTGAAGACTTACTCCCAAAAGGCCCATTGCATTTAATTTTTAGTCATTTATCTTTATTGGGCTAATTTATGTAAGGCCCATTGCTTTTAATTTTTTCGGTTATTCAATTCTTTATTGGGCTAATTAACGAAAGGCCCATGTTTATTTCTTTCATTTCAGTCTTTAATTTTATTTAAATTATGTTATTCAAGACCTTTATAATTTCCAGAAGAAATTTATTATGGGTATCAAATGCGGACAGGAATTTACATGATAATAGTCTGGGAGACTAACTATAAGAGTCCAGCAGACTCAATAAAAGAAAATACAACGAAGACTGGAAGTCTTACCGTTCAAAAGATTCTGAAGATCCTTCAAAAGAAAATCGAAAATAAACACCATTACCACCAGAAGATGGAAATTATATGACCACCAGAAGGTGGATATTTTACTTGCTTACCCTGTAGGAGCAATTCATTTTATATTCAATTTATTTTATGTTCAGTTTAAATTATTACGCATTGCAATTTATTTTATTTACTTTTCAGTACTTTATAATTGTTTCTAGAATAATGCCTCAAGCATTAGTCTCGAAGACAATGCAAAATTGACATCCACAGGAGGAGAATTATATGTGTGGATGTCAATATAACATATGATAACATCTCGAAATGAGAAAAAAATTAACACGTTCCAGAAGAGCATAAATCCGAATATGTTCCTGAAGAACGCATGTTTTAAATATGATCTAGAAGATCGTATATTTACGCTCTGGAAGAGCATATACTCTTGAAGAGTACAGACACCCCTAGTAATAAAATAAATTATTATGGATCCCGATGAATTGACTCTGATCTATTCCCTGAAGCGAATAAAACAGTATAATTATTTGTGCCTGTGGGCGTAAATGAGATAATAAATGGAAAAGGCTCAAAGCAAACATGCATATTATTATTACATAAGGGATCATTACTTGAGAATGTCCACATAAAGGAATTGTTCTCATACATAAAACTGAATAAAATTATTTAACGGTTGGGTACAACATTGACCCTGAAACTCTGAGCCTCACCATTAATGTTGACCCTAACACTGTCGTTCCAGGAGAACCACATACCACCCATGTTGTTTTCTACAGGTATCTCAAACCGATTCGTTGGAGGAAAACGAAGAGGAATCACACCATGATTTTCTCCTGCTTGCCACAAAGTCTTAGTAATCAGTACCATGTTAGGCTTGTACTGATTCTTCAGATCCCTTAAGGTACGCACAAAGTCTTGAGACCTTCTTGCTATACCCCTGCAATTCGATAGTAGAAGTCGTACCTTAGGCCATGTAGGTGGTAACCCAGTCACCCTTTGGACGCTCCGAGCCATCATGGAAACCTGATAATAACTGCTTTGATTTAAAATCTGACAAGAAGGCTCTAGCTGAAATTCCTGTAGTCTATTAGATATGAAAAACATAATAGAGTTAGCCGAGCCATAAAAAGAAGCCCTTAGATTGCTTTCGTCCTCTAGGAAGAATGTTTCTTCCATAGGAGTTACAAAGAACCTAGATGAATATAGTTCATCAACAAACACTAAACGAGGAATTCTCGCCAGACAATTCGGTAATTCCTCTTGCTGCTCATTCACCATACTATATGCTAACCTATTTCTTCTTCCTAGAGATGCACCCTCAACAAAGAAAACAGTAGCTGGGGAAGGCATTTTTCTTGTCTTGATGATTTTTTTGAGTTTTCTGCATCTTCCTGTCTCAACCGCCTCCCCTTCTTATAGTCTGAGATTAGACAGCTAGGTGTCAGTTTTCAAATGTGGACCCCTTTTTCCTATCTCCGAAAAGATCCAGAAGATTTTTCGGTAATTAAAACTTTGCATTATTTGTCAGTAAACTCCAAAGCTTTTCAAGCTTCGAGGTTTTGCTTTTGGAAAAGTCTGCTAAATAATTCTGATTTTTTCCGATATGAGTGGCTGATATAAGCCTAATATTGGCACATATATTGCAGCTTGAAGCTAGCAATTTAAGTTATAAAACTTACCATATCCAGCCAGAAGCTGAAATGCTCTAGCCTGAAGCTAGCAATTTTAAGTGTTTAAATACACAAGTTTATACAGCCTGAAGCTGAGTCCGACTAGAAGTTGACTGATAGATATTTAATTTATAACTAGTATGCACCAGCCAGAAGCTTGTAATAATTTTTCTAAGTTATCCAGCCTGGAGCTGGCACCGACTTGAAGTTGGTACATGGACATATTGTTTGGCATGACCTGTTGGGCTATCCCGGATCGATTATGATGCACGAAATTGATTGAAAAACCAGAAGTTTTTACAATCAATGAATTTCCATGAGTTTGTTTGCTGCGAAACTTATTACACGGCCTTCCTAAGATGAGAATGGCCTAGTATCACTAGCAAGTTTGAGAATGATTCAGGGACATGAACGCGGACTAATAAATCCGCTGTGTTAACCAACTAGGTAATTTTTACGATGCATCGACTAGATGGTCTATTGTGTAATGCAAGTTGGCATTGTGCGCACTAATTTAATAATTAAGCCACTTGCAGGTATATGTCCCTACTTATGTTACTAGACTATATGTCTAGATAATGCTGGTATATTTCTTCAAATGGATAATGTATATCATTGGAAATAAACCCAAAGTGATCTGGGCCATATTGACAATTGATTGCAGGACCATTGATGAAATATTATTGTTTTGAGAAAATGGTATTTTATATGCAGCAACACTTGAGTGCATCAAGCCAACATGATAAGATCTCCCCACTTGATTGATTAATGGTCACATACTTAGTATTTCCCATCTACGGACCATCGGTTATTCAGTATATAATGCTCCACCACAGGATTGTGAAATGGTCCCTTAAAAGAAGATTGGGAATCTACGTTGGGTATGTATCTCCATAAATTACAAAAGTAATTGAAACCCTATGACAGGAGATTGGAGATTTATTTATTGTAAGATTTGCTTATTAATTGATGTTTTACCCAACATCAGGGGGAGAGAATAAGCAGCTGGATCAAGAGATAAGAGATTATTGAAATGATTTATCAATATCTAGTTTTTGATCCTCAAATATTAGTATGAACCTAAAGATCAAAAGATGATTCATTTGCAAAAGATTAGTAAGTCAATTGCCAGACACATTTAAATTAAGTGTGACCATATACCAGCTGCAAATGCTCTTGTTTAGATTGATGTTCCCGAAGAACAATATAAGTATGCAAATGAATCTATAGATTATACTCGATTCCAAAAGAAAAGAAATTCTCGATAGAGAAAAAGGAGCAATGTGATAAGATGGCCCCAGTAAGAAAATATGGCCTCCAGTAGAGGTTTGAATTAAAAGTCCTCTAGAAGAGGTTGATTCCCTGACACAAAGTGATAAAGTTCCAGAAGTAACTCAGGTACCTGAAATAAATAAGCATGATGAGATCTCAATTATAGTGTCAGGAATAAGATGGAACCGACGTGAAAATAACCGTCGACGGAATATTTGTCTTATTTAATATATAGCGCTAAATAAAATGAGGATCATGAACCTACATTTGACGAATGTAGGCGCAGTATGATTGGCCAAAATAGAGAAACATGATTAAAGGTTGTGTTGGACTCGCTCAAAGCGAGAAATTAGACTCGCTCGAAGCGAGAAATTTCCAGACCTGTACACCATACACCAGAAGGTGTAAAATTCAACTGGTCATAAAATAGGAATTTGTGCAGAAAAGAATATGAGATATAAAGCACGGTTTATGGCACAAAGTTTTACCCAAACGACCAGGTATTAATTATGAGGAGATTTACTCCCCTGTGGTGGATGCAATTACTTTTGTCTGGCAATATATGAAAAGTATTAGAAATGCATCTAATGAATGTTATTACAGCCTATTATTATGGATCCATAAGTTGTGAGATATACATAAAGATCCCTGCAGGATCCCAGTTACCTGAAGCAAATAATTCCCGGGAAATTACAAAAATTGAACTGAGTTTAAATCATTTTGAGTATGAATAAATTTTTATGTTTAGTGATAGGAATTCCAGAAGAGGTTTCTAAATACCGTGCTATTATACTGGTCCTGGAGTACCCTGTCTAAGAGCAATATGTATTACTTGTAACATAAAGCCTGAAGCTTTTGATATAAGCCTATTGGCAATATATGTATTTGCTCTTATCTTCGGGGAATAACAAATGTGTAATCCTGTAAACCCGAAAGAGAGTATAGTTGATTTTTGTAGATGTAGATTCCTTATTTAGTCCACATAAAGCACAGACAGACATCAGCCACAACTTTACACATGAAATTGTTGCATCATTGGGACTACAAAAAGCAAGAGGGCAAGACAGATGCCCCAACAACAAAATTATGAAGATAAAGCTCCCATATTGCCCAGTTAAGAGTAATGATGTATCAAAAGTGATCAGACAAGGCACATATCCTCAGAAGTTGACGAGAAGATAATTGTCATGCCACGACATCAAGAAACCAAGAGAGGCCAAAATGAGGGGGAGTAGGATACGCACTGCACTCTTTTTCCCTTCACCAAGCTTTTATCCCACTGGGTTTTTCTTGGTAAGGTTTTTAATGAGGCAGTTATCCCAATAGCGTATTCTATCCAAAGTACCATAACATTTAAGGGGGAGTGTTATGAAAAAATATGGATAAATGTTAGTTGTACCTACCCAACTATCCTCCCTATATATATATTCACTGCATGTGCTACTTGTCCAGGAACTCCTCCATTTTCTTCCTTCTCTATTGATACATCCTGTGTATAATCAATGAAGAAATGAAACACTACATTTTTCAACACAACCAACATTCTCCTCCTTTTTTTGGTGGTGTCAAAACATGGACATAAGAACAAACAACTCCCCCTTCCAAAGAGCTTGCATGCCATACATTTTTTTCAATCTACCGATGTCAAATGCTGAAAGTCATACAATGCAGTGCACTAATCGTCAATATAGCAAAAGGCAAAATATGTCAAATATGTCCACATGTTCTCCCCCTTTTGGCAGCAACCAATAGAAGCTGAAGATTATTACCATAGACAAAAAAAAAATGAAGTAGATCTACAATTATATATGGAGTGTGATAACTTCTGTTGAGAGAAGTCATGTTTGATATGAATAGCATTGCAATAAGAACACTCAAATACATCATGCTTGCATCTGCATCTACATTACTTTGAATCAAAACATAACTAGAAGTACAAAAAACCTACTGTACTGAGTTACCAATAATATTAAAGAAAATTGGTTAATATCAGTATTCCGTATAATAAACATTCTTTACATCGATGTATCTATCAGAAGACAGGATTAGATAAGTTTTTCTTTAATTTCAGCAGTTGCAAGTCCTGGCAAGGTTCTAACTAATTATCCCTATCTATTAGGGATATTCAAAACAGACATAAAAGGTAAATCACAAGTAAAAACAACAAACCCAAAAACCAAATATCCTCCATTTAACAGAGGAGGAAGACATAAAAAATGATTTAAGTTTGAACCAAATAATGGTGTAGCTGCAAAAGAAATACAATCCGAATAGATAGAGGGCAAAATGTACGGGAAGTAGCAGTTCCACAAGAGTTTAAACTACTAGTACAATCTGAAATGTTAAATATGAGATGCAATGAGCTTAAAAAGGAGCACCAAGAAGGGTTATGATCTAAGCATCTTCAAACTTGTTAGAAGGAGCTGGAATTGGAGCTCTGTTCTGCGGGATAACAACGAGGAGCAGTATTTGTTTTGGGTTCAGTGCATAGCAAATAGTCGGAGTCGGCGTTGTTTTCCTGGATTTAGACTTTTTCAGGTGAGGCAAAGCTATGGTGAAGCTTCACTGAGGAACGATGGCAGATTGGTAGTGCACGGTGACGCAACAGCTGGTGGTGGTTTCGCCCTTCTTAAGGCGCATAGAGACTGGCGCTAGTTGTTGATTTAATGGTGAAGCTCTTCTTGATTTGGTATATATGGTGGCTAGGGTTCTTTAAAATTAGGGATTTGGAGAGTTTAGGTGTTAAGAAGATAGAAAGGTAGAAATCGGGTAGTTGTGATTTTGGAAAGAAAGACAAAAACGTGTGTTCTGTAAACAAGTTTTTAAAAAAAAAAATAAAAAAAAATGGTGGTAGATATGCATTAAAATGGTGTGTTATGGAAAGACCTGCTTTTTTTTAACAACCGGAAAGCATATTATTGATTATAACAGGAGGTGGATGAAACCACCATTACATAGGAGAAGCAAAAACACCAGCAAGTAGAAATACCCTCCGAGAACAGAGAAACATGCTAGAGAAGAAGGGAAGGTGGTAGAGGACCAAGGAATACACTACCGACTCGAGCCACCGGTGGAACAGCAACCCGCTCCCAAACTCGCCGAGTCCGGCTTCAGCAATCGACCCAGTAACCGGAGAGCATGTACCTGCAAGGCCTGCAAAAGTGGTTGCTAAAACTAGCAACAGGAAGACCAGTATCATCAGATCTAGAAGTAGATCTGACCTGGTAGCTAGAGAAAACCGATCTATGAACAGAAGTAAGGAAAAGAAAGAAAAAAGAAGAAAGGAAGAGAGGAGGAAGAGGTTGCCCAAAGGTAGCCCCTTAGTCACCAGTTTGGTAGCTTGGAGAGAGTTGGAGAGAATTTTAGAGAAAGAGAGAAGGGAGAGAGATTGATTTTTGAAAGAGTAAGAATGGACAGAGAGGAGAAAATATAACCAAAAATATTTTTCAGTTTGTAATAATGGAAGAAATCCAAAAGGATGAGTTTGGTATAATTATCCAACCTCCTTTTTTAAAAAAAATGAAATCCCACTTGGATGTGAAAAGTTATAAAAAAAATAAGAATATAACAGACCATGTGCAGCAATCCCCTTTGAAAAAAAAAATTGTCGCATGAGGGTTTGAAGGATGTAACACAAATTACACCAAAATAAAAGTAGCCGAATGAGCGTTTGGACGATGTAACCTAAATTCCACCAAATAAAAAGTCCAAAAAGTGATGACAAAAGATGTAACTCAAAACACACCAAATTTTTATACCAAGAAAATTTGTTTCCAACCAACAAATTCCGTTCCAATCAATCCAAGTTAGAGATGCTCAAGACCCTTTTCCAATTTGTTCTCCATCATAGCTCATGTATGAAATGCATGAATACAAAATGCACCAATCAATTAGATAAGCATAAAAAGTAGACATAAAAGGATACTAGAAAGGATACAAAATGGTTCCAATCAAAGGATGAGTATTGCCATTCATCAAACACCACTCATCCTTGCTTTCCTACAAAGAAAAATCACGTTTTTGGTACCCATTTTATGTTGGGTCCATTTGGGTTAGTCATGGTACCTTTTGGTACCCAAATATACTTGATATTACACTTTCTTTGTCTAAGCATGCAAGTACGAGTACCATGGCTATATTTTCTACAAAAGTAACATGTGATAGAAGGAGTATAAGATTGTTTACTTCTAACAAAACTATCATAACCATGAACTCTAGCATTATAAGATCGTTGTCTACCACCATAGGTATATGCCTTAGCATGGTTATAAAATGATCTAGCTCTATATGCTTGTGTTCTAGAATTGTGACCATATGATCTAGCATTATGAGCAAATGATCTAGTATAGTGAACATGTGGTCTTGCACCATGAGCATGAATTTTAGCATTATAGGCATTTGATCTTCTACCATGAGCATATGAGATAGCATAAGTTCTCCTACCATATGCTTGTGATTTACCATGATGAGCATGTGATTTTGAGTTAAGAACATGTGTTTTAGCATCATGAGCATATGGTTTAGCATGTTCATATGAAGTAGTGTGATAGTTAGATGTGGCACCATGTTCATATGTCTTAGCATTAAGCACAAATGGTTTAGCATCAAATGTCACACTAGATGCACCTAATCCCTCTTTTTGCATAGGATTTCTTTTTTGTCCTAAGAGAAGATTAAGACCATTTGTACCATTAGTTATCTTCTCCAAAGTACTCTTCAAATCAATAATTTGAGATTTAAGAGAATCATTCTCTTCTCCCAACATATCACAAGCACATACATTAGAAGATATTTTCTCATTAAGTTCATTGTAAGACATATTAAGAGCATGCTTTTCTTCTTCAAGAGTCATAAGTTGCTTTTTATAAGCTTGATTCCTTTTCAAAGACTTGTCAAGTTCATCATGCAACTTAAGGAAAGCATCATGTAATTCTTCAAATGTAAAGTCATCGGAAAAATCCATTACCTCATCATTTTCAAGACTCATGAAGCAAAAGGTGGCAACCTCATCATCATCCGAATCACTTGAAGAGGTATCATCATCATCCCATGTTGCCAAGACTTTCGTTCCTTTTCTCTTGAGAGAATCATGCCTTGATTTCTTCTTGTAAGGGCAATCGGTTTTGATGTGTCCCGGCTTGTTGCACTCAAAGCAAACAATGGACTCTCCTCTTGTCTCACCATGCTTGGAATTCTTCAAGTTCTTCATTTCCTTTTGTAGCTTCTTCATCTTGAGAAATTTCATAAACTTCCTTGTGATGAGAGTCATATCTTCATCCTTGTCACTTGCATCATTACTTGAATCTTGAGTCTTCAAGGCAAGATCTTGCTTCTTCTTCTCTTTGCCTTCAAACTTCATTCCATAGGCAATCAAGGAGCCAATTAGCTCATTGTAAGATAAGACATTAAGATCCTTGGCCTCTTCTATTGCGGTGACTTTAGCTTCCCACTCTTTGCTCAAAGACCTCAATACTTTGGTAACCTTCTCCTTATCACTAATGACCTTACCAAGGCTCAAGGTTATTGCATAGAGTAGAAAACCTAGTGCTCATGTCACTAATGGACTCATTAGGCATCATTGCAAAGAGCTCATAATCTCTCATTAGCCTATTAGTCTTAGACTCCTTGACTTGAATAGTTCCCTCATGAGTAGTGCATAAAAGTTTCCAAATCTCATGAGCACTCTTGTAAGTCCTAATTCTCTCAAACTCTTCTTTACTCAAGCCACACAACAAGGAATTTCTAGCCATGGCATCTAGAGTACCTTTCTTCTTCTCATTTTCACTCTAATCACTCAAAGGTTTAAGTGGCCTATTCCAACCACTCTCAACTATCTCCCAAGTTTCCAAACCTTGGCCCTCTAGAAATATTTACATCCTAACCTTCCAATAGTCAAAATTGACTCCATCAAAGTATGGAGCTTTGTGGATGTTGTAACCTTCAAAAGCCATGATCTTTACTCTAGGAGGTTAATCCAAAACAAAGAGACCTACGCTCCGCTACCAATTGTAGGCCCAAACTAGCTAAGAAGGGGGGTTAAATTAGCTAATAGAGAAGAACAGTGACTTTTGTAACTCTTTTCGCACCAAAACTGCAACTAGGACAAGGTTGTATTTTGTAACTGAAATTGCACCAAAATCTAGAAAGGTAATGAATGATCAAGTGCGAAAATAAAAGGCAATCTACACAAAAGAGACAACATAAAGATTTAGAGTGGTTCCCCCTAAATCCTATGGGTACATCCACTACTCAAGGCTCCCCTTGAGATTTCAAATCCACTAAGTGACTTCTTTCAAGGTGAAGTCCAACCTTTTTACAACCAAGCTTTTTCAAGGATAAAGTTCAAACCTTTACAAGAGTTTTCCCAAAGCTCACTCTCCAACCTACACAAGAGTTTTCAAAGGCTCACTCTCTAACCTATACAAGCGTTTTCAAAGGCTCACTCTCTAACCTATACCCAAAGTTTTTTCAAAGGCTCAAGCTTCAAACCTTTACAACCCCTTGAGTAAAATGTACCCAATCTCACTCAAGGAAGAATTTTCAACAACCTAAGAGTGACTCACTCTTGATTACAAGTTTTGCACAAAAATCTCACAAAGGTGTTTAAGCACAATTAGCAAGCTTCAACTCAATTAGCCCAATCATCAATTGCTTGGCTTGATTCACTTTCAGGAAGGAAATGGCCTATTTATATTGCACTCAAATGCTCCCAACGGATCTATTAAAGAATGGGACAAAAGAGAGCCTTTTTCTAAAAGAGGGCTTGAAATATGGTGCCAAATGACTTACAAAACTTATTGCCCAAGTACCCAACACTTCAAAATGCCTCTTTGATGCTCTTGTGCCTTCTAGAATCCTTCCTTCTCATCTTGGTACTCTAATATGACAGAAAAACGGCTACAAGAATTGATTTGTGGAAGTTTTGAGCTCCTCTCCTTCTTCCTCTCATGTTTGTACACATGGGAGTGTGCCCTCTTTCTTTAACCCACAAAAGGGGTTGTTAACTTGTTTTGGCTCTCCACAAAGGACAAGAAAACGTCCATAATGCTCTTGCTTTTTGGTCATGAAGCTTCTGAAAATTTTGGTTTCTAAAGAGATAAGGTAGAAGATGAGAGCTAAGACAAACAACCAAAGAAGACAACCCAGTTTTAAAAAGGATTAATGCTACGTTTGATCCCTGTGTTGCCCCCTAGATTCGAAGATTCATCCTTGTGTTGAGTTTTGATTGGTTTTGATCCCTCAGTTGGTCAATTTTTTAAGGTTTTAGTCCCTTTTACCGATTTTACCCTTAAATTCAGCACTTTACTGTTCAAACCAGTTTACCCACCCGAGATTCGACCCAACTAACCGACCCAACCCAGAACCCTATTCAAAATTCTCCAATAAACAAATAACTCTACCTCCCAACATCAAAAATTTTTTAATAAAAAAATAATTTTTTAAAAATTTTTTTCAAAATTAAAAAATCATAAATTAAATTATTTTTTAATTTTAAAAAATTAAAAATTTAAACCTTTCTTCTCCACATGTTTTTTTATTTTTTTATTTTCTTTTTTCTTTTTTCTTCTTGTCCTCCTCCTCCTTCCCCCTCAACACCAAAAATTTATAAATTATAAAAAATACAAATTATTTTTAAAATTTTAAAAAGTAAAAAATCATAATTTAAATTATTTTTTTAATTTAAAAATTCGAAAATTTAAATTTTTTATCTACTTTTCTTTTTCTTTTTTTTCCTCCTTTCCTCTCCACACGTCCAGAAAAATTATATTTGTTTTAAAAATTTTAAACTAAAAATAATTGACTTTATATTTTTTATTTTTAAAAAAGTTTTAAATTTTTTTTGTACTTTTTTTAATGATTTCCAAAATTTTGATATTGGGAGGTAGAGTTATATATTTATTGGAGATTTTTTATTAGGGTTCCGGGTTGGGTCGGTTAGTTGGGTCGAATTTTGGATGGGTAAATTGGTTTGAATAGTAAAGTGCTGAATTTAGGGATAAAATTGGTAAAAAGGACTAAAACTTTAAAAAATTGACCAAACGAGGGATCAAAACCAATCAAAAATCAACACAAAGATGAATCTTCAAATTCAGGGGACAACACAGGGATCAAACCTAGCATCCGTTTTAAAAATAGCCGTTGGTGGCTTTCCCAAATTTTGTGTCCACGTCTTCTAGCTAAGAAACTAGAAGAGCATGTTCTATTTGTGTAAAACGACGTCATCCTACTTAAAAGAAACAGAACTTGGGCTTAGTACATGAAAGACTTGAGTGAGCCCAAAGAACAATAATAATAAGTTATAGTACCCACAAAACCATTGGGCTAGAGTAACTAAGTTTGACCCAAATAAAAAATTTGAACGATTAGACTAAAAAGAATACAGTTTACTCAAACTCAAGTAAAACAATGTTTTTTTTTTTTTGAATGAATGGAAATATCATGAACATCAAAAACTTACATCAGATCTTGAGGGCAATCCCTCGCAGTAGAACATTCTGACAGAATAATTCCTTCTAAAGCAGCAGGAGGAGTGAACATGGAAGTATAACCAAGAGTTAAATCAAAAGCTAGGTGGGCTATCATATCAGCACAATAGTTCGCCTCCCTATAAATAAAAGTAATAACTACACTCCAATCTCTATCAAAGAGATACCTAATCTCACGGATAAGATCATTCCGTGTACTAGAGGGGGAGGGGTGGATTTAATCCAATCCACTGCAGCTGCAGAGTCGGATTCCACGATTACGCCATTCAGGCCTAGCTGCCAAGCAACCTGTAAAGCCCACAGAATCCCCCAGAGTTCGGCTCGGATGGGTGTGCAACTACCCAGCGAGACCACAAAACCTCTCACCCATCTTCCTTCATCATCACGCAAAATACCGTCCGCCGTTGCGTGGCCAAAGTCTCCTCGCACTGCTCCATACACGTTGAATTTAAACCAACCTCGGGGAGGGAGTTTCCATGAATGATGGCTGCTCAGATCTCTTTGCGGGTTCAGTTGGGACTTCACCATTAAACCCCACCCCGTGTCAAAACTTTTTGCACAAGCAAGGATGGAACATACAGGGTGGTTGCTTTCCGGGTCTTCTTCCTCAAATACCAACTTGTTCCACCAATTCCATAATTTCCAGCACGTTGCTGCAAAGATAATGCACCATTCCTTTCTGCCAAACTGATTGTTTAACGGATTGAGATTTTTGAAGAGCCAGGTCTCCAAGTCGTCCGAAAAGAATTCCCTGCTGTTGTGTGTGTCTAACATGATGCCACTCCAGACTTGCCTAGCATAATCACAGTCGCAGACAACATGCATACACGACTCAACCTCAAGGCTACAGCATGGGCAAATAGCTGAGTTTGTCAAGTGTCTATAAGCCCTTTGTTCATTGGTCAGAAGTCGGTTATTTCCTAGCAGCCACAAAAAGGAGCAGACCCTGAACGGCCCCTTCCACTGCCAGATTCTCTTCCAGAGCATACTTGCCTGCCCATCAGTTTCATCACACAGACTATTATAGGCCGATGCAGTTGAAAAGTTTCCTTTGGGCTCAAAAAACCACTTTAGACCATCTTCTACAGATTCAGGCCTCAGTGGTAGAATAGCCCACAACTTTGCTTTTATGGCAGCAGGCAGAAATAACTCAATAATCATCCAGTTCCACTGACCATCATTCAACACAATATCAGCTATTGAATAACGAAGTATGGTATGAGGGACAGGCTGTATAACATGATCAATGAGCCTTAGCTCTTGATCAACCCATACATCCTGCCAAAAATTTGCCCTCCTTCCGTTACCCACAGCCCACCCGGTCCCAGAAGTCAACGGTTGCCACACCTCACATATCGCTCTCCAAAGATTAGAGCCCCTTCTCTTTTCCACCAATTGAGGGATAGCTTCCAGATTTTGGATATACTTAGTACGTAGTACTTTAGCCCATAAAGCCTCTGGATTTCAAGAAGTCTCCATGCCATCTTCAGGATCAGTGCGTCATTAATTTGCCGCATAGGACGCATTCCCAGACCCCCTTCTTCTCTTGGTGAGCATAATTTCTTCCAACTTAATAAATGCACTTTTCTTTGATTTTCAGAGCCGCCCCAAATAAACTTCGCTGCAAGGCTATCAATTCTGTCACAGATCGATCTGAGGAGCCTACAGGTTTGCATGGTATATGTTGGGAGGGCAGAAATAACCGACTTGGTCAAAGTTATGCGTCCTGCCAATGAGAGGTGTTTGGATTGCCATCCATTCAGTCTCTGTTGTACCCTCTCAACCAAATGCTCAAAGGTTCTTGTTGTAACTCTCCCGTGAATAACCGGTACTCCAAGGTACCTTTCAAGGTTGCTTGTCAACTTGAATCCGAAGGCCCGACTTAAATGCTTCGCTTCCATTTTCTGGATATTAGGGGAGACAAAGATTCTGGTTTTTTCCTTACTAACTTTTTGGCCCGACCATGAGCAGAAATTTGCAAGGCACTTTGATATGACCTAAACCTGTTCAGGACTTTCTTTGGCGAATAACACTAAGTCATCTACGAAAAATATGTGTGAGAGTGAGGGGCCACCCCTACACAGAGTGATCGGTTGCCAGTGTCCAGACTCCACCTCGCTTTGAATAAGATGGCCTAACCTTTCCATACAGAGGACAAACAGATAAGGGGACAAAGGGTCCCCTTGTCTGATGCCTCTGCTAGGTTGGAAATAATCAGAGTTGGAGCCATTCCAGTTAATGCGTAAAGCTGAGGAAGTAACACGCTGCATAACAAGCTCCACAAATTTAGTTGAGAACCCCGCGTCCAAGAGTGTCTCCTGTATGAAACTCCATCGTAGCCTGTCATAGGCTTTCTCCAAATCCACCTTAATTGCCATCAAACCCGGTCCTCCTTTCTTCTTTAACCTCATCGTGTGCACCACTTCCTGAACTATAACTATGTTGTCTGTAATCTGTCGCCCTGGTACAAAACTGCACTGAGTTTGGGCCACCAAATCATTCAGAAGGGGTTTTATTCTATTGACAAGCACTTTTGTCAGCAATTTATAGGTCACGTTACAAAGACCTATGGGCCGAAATTGTTGAATGGAAGTCGGCTCATCCACCTTAGGTATTAAGGCAATTGTTGTTTAGTTGAAACCTGGATCCCAGGTTTCTCCTGCAGCATAATTCTTGATAAAACTTGAGAGACTTTGGCCCACAGTATCCCACTGTGTTTGATAGAACATAGCATGGATTCCATCAGACCCAGCTGCTTTCAATGCCCCCATTTGGAGTAGCCCATCTTTCACTTCCTGATCCGAAATTAGAACTGAGAGTTTGCTCATCTTCTGTGGATTACCCTGTGGGAAAAACCCAGTGGGTGCCGGTCTTTGTGGTTGGGATGCCTCCTCCATGAAAAGCTGCTCAAAGTGCTCCACCGCCAATTTTTTTAACTCCTCTTGGTTCTCTACCCAACTGCCACTAGCACTCTTGAATCTGGTGATCCTATTCCTGTTCTTCTTTATGATTGTCGAGGCATGAAAATAAGAAGTATTTCTATCCCCCGCTTTGATCCACTGACTCTTGGCCCTTTGAGACCAGTAATATTCCTCTTGGAGGAGTACACTATCTAGTTCCAACCTCAGCTCAATTTCAAGGCTCGACAGGAACTGAGATTTCCTAGTCTCCAAAACTCTCTGTATGCCTGCAATGCAAGAAGTTAATCTCTTCTTTTTTTGCTGAATATTACCAAACACTTCTACATTCCAATGTTTGTTAGGCAAATAAGACATATAGCCCTTTTGACATCATCCAAAAAAATCAATTATTTTATATTAGGCATCAACCAACAAAAGCTTTATTCCATAAACCATAAACCTTAGGATTTTAGGGTTAGGAGTTTACGATTTAGGAGATTAAGCTTTAAAGGTTTAGGATTTTTAGGTTTTAAGGTTTAAATTTCTAGGATTTAGGGTTCTTAGGTTAGAATTTAGAGCTTTAAGATCTAGGGTTTAAGATTTCTATTTTAATATTTAGTGTTTAGGATTTGGGAGTTTAGGAATTTAGGACTTAAGAGTTTAGGATTTAGAGATTTATAATATAGGTTTTTTGGGTTTAGGGTTTGTGGTTTAGAGTTTTAGACTTTAGGGTTTAGGATTTTTAGACTTAGGTTGTTAGGGTTTAGGGTTTTAAAGTTTAAGTTTTACGATTTTTGGGTTTGGGTTTTAAAATTTAATGTTTGAAGTTTAGGTTTAGTGTCAAAGGTTTAAAATTTTAAATATACAATTTATGGTTTAGTTACAAAAAAAAAAAAGCTCCTAAATTTGCATGAACCCCTCTTGTTAAATTATTTTACAAAAATCTAATAATTCAGGGAGTTATTTAGTAAAAAAATAAAAATTCAGGATACCTCTCTTCTTGGTTTTTTTAGTTCGGGGGATTTTTTTGGTTGAGAAATAAAAAATTTAGGGTATCTTATCTTATTCCGATTTTTTTAGTCAGGGGCTTTTTGTTTCAAACCTGAAGTTCGAGGGGTTAAAAAGTAATTAACCTAGTTTCAGATTTCACCTAAATCCCCCCAGAGACTTTTTTCAAAACTCGCAAACTTCCCCGAAACACAAAACCCTTCCTTCAACCCTTCTTTCTTCACCTCGCTCAGCTATCAAACCGCGCGCCCGTCTCATCGGCGAAATATCAGCAAAAACGGCGTCGGATTCCGGGACGGGGCTCACCTGATTCCGGTTCCCCCAAGCTTGGCGGATTATGGTTAATAATATGGTGAGGAGATCCTTCTTTTCGTCCCGCATTTTACTCTTCCAGCTGCAACATCTTCGCGTTTTACCTCCAAAGGTAATTCAACTCTTCCCCCCAATCCTGCTATTGCTATTTGGTTTCAAATTATTATTATTTTTTTTTTCTTACTTGCTTGATCCCGCTGTAAAAGAAAAGTAGGAATTATATCTCCAGTTTGCGATAAAAGAAAAAGAAGAAGAAGACAAGTTTTTCCCTCTGTAGCCGCATTTGCTGCAACACTGTGTGTATTGATGTGAAAATTCCCAAGTTGGGTTAGGTTTTCGAAAACCATTTGATAAAAGAGCCACCGAAGCTGGAAAATGTCTACGCTTCCTAGTTATTAATGTGGAACTGTTTGCTACCCATTTGCCACATTTCTGTTGGAATTCCTATTACGATTTTTGTTTTGTTCGATATATGAATATTAGGGATTGAGAGAGGGAAGTTTTTGGTTGCATATATCTTTAAAGAGTAGGTTATGATTGATAATTATGCTTCTAATAACAGACTTGTATCAAATCCATCCCAGTTGCTTCCCATCCGATCTCGCGTCAGTTTTGTGATGGCACTGAAGTTACTGGTAGTTATAAGGAGCCTGTTACCCAGGCTTCTCATGATGAGGATGTCACGGATGAGAAATTGGATGAGATTCTTTTCACCATGGAAAAGTCTCCTAGGTCTGGGAGAAAGATATGTAATGTATATGTTGATAATTTATGCAATGCTGGGAATCTTTCTGCTGCTCTTAGGTTGGTGCAAGCCTTACACGATAGGAACATCATCCTCTCCCTGAATGCTTATGATCGACTTCTTGCTGTAGCCGCTGCGAAATGTGAAATTGACGTTTTGTGCCAGGTTTTCAAGGATATGATATTCTACTTGGAATGCGTGCCTTCGGCTTCCTTTTTAACTCTTGCCAGGGCCTTTCTAAAGATAAGCGATCATGCTCTGCTTCTAAGGCTTATCAAAGATGTATCAAAACTGGAAGTTCCGAGAAGCACTGTGGTCCTTAACAGAATCATCTTTGCATTTAGTGAATGTAGGCAGTTTGACAAAGCTATTACGATATTTGAGCAGATGAAGGATTTGAAATGTAAGCCAGATTTGGTCACATACAATACTGTCTTGGATCTTTTGGGTCGTGCTGGCCGGATTGATGAAATGCTCTGTCAGTTTGCTTCAATAAAGGAAAGTGGAATTAAGCCCGATTTCATTTCTTACAACACATTACTAAACCAGTTGAGGAAAGTGGGGAGATTGGATTTGTCCTTGGTCTACTTCAAGGAGATGAATGAGAGCGGAATTGAAGCAGATTTGCTTACATATACTGCATTAATTAGGAGTTTCTGCCAATCTGGAAACATTGAGGAAGCACTGAGGCTTTTCAATGATATGAAGATGAGGCAGGTCCGCCCATCAATTTACATTTATCGATCACTGGTTGATGGTTTAAACAAAATGGGAAATGTGGAGTTGGCAGCCGCATTTTCGCAGGAGATGAATGCATCTCTTCCGGACTTGGCCGGGCCAAAGGATTTCAAACGAAAAGGCAGGTAGGAAAGGATTCAAAATCTCAGGATTTTTGCCTTCCGTTGAATCTGCTAAATTCAAAAGCTAGCCCGAGCTAGAACATGTGGTGGAGGTCCTCGTCTTGTCTTTTAGTCAAAATTGGTATGCTATTTTTTTCCACCCACCTTCTCGTCTGTATCTTCCTATCTTTGTGTGTATTCATAGAATCCATTATTTAAGCATTCACATTTTCCCTGATGTTATATTCTTTGCATCATGAGGATTCAGGACTGCAAATTATTGAATTTCTGGTTTTGGCATGCAGCATGCTTAACTTTCATTTACCATGTAGAATGCATTGCCCGTTTGGTATAGAGGTTTAAACCAAAATAATTCACCATTGCACTGGAAGTTTGACCATTTGTCTTTTCATTTTCCAAACAAGTGATTTGAAATGTGCAACAGTACATCTATACTGGCAAAACCCAAGGAATGTTGTGGAATTGAATGGTGATCTTCTTTGCTCTTTAGACCACTGTAGCTTTGTAGAGTATGGTACTCTTTTGCAGCTTCAACCACTAAGACTTGGAGCAGTGTCCTAAGGACAGTTGAGTTCTCTTTGCTTTGAATTTATGGTTCTGTCAAGAGTTGACTTTAAATCTTTTTCCCAGAGCCCTTCTCTCTTTTTTTCTTCTATTTCTGAAGCCCTGTGCTGACTTGATATAAATGTTTTTCTGTACGATCAGATATGAAATATGAATAAATTAAAGTTGTTAGTGCTATACAATAAAAGTATCAGATATGATCCTTTGTTGATTTTTCGGTAATTATTGCGGATGATAGTGTTTTTACTTATATTTATTATTCCTAACTTGCAAATTCTAGGGCTCTACTGGATTTTTCCATTCCCATACTATTCCGAGGTGGTTATGGTTGATTGATATGAAGGTGAAGATGAAAGGTAGATGGTACCTGAATGAGTGGCTGTACTAGCTTCTTGCCAATAGTTTTGATAATCAGAATAAGTTTGACACAGCATTGCCTCAGAACTGTTTTAATAATTGCTCGATTACTAGTGTACCAATGGAATGGGAGAACCATGCTTCAGTCTTGGATCACTTGGGGCACTATGGCAAAGGTATGAAGCATAAAATTGTTATTATGTAATTGATTGCAACTCTCAATCCAATTCTTCTTATTATTGAATTTGCATGCAGCCATATGGTTGATATGATGTAGTTCATGTAACCTGGACTTGGGTATATCTGATAAAACATTTTTTTCCAACATATACACACATTAACCTGGGGCATCTTTAAAAATTTCCGTTAACCTTTTCTGCCATATTGAAAATTCTGTAGCTAAATATATCTACAATGGATATGTGAGGATCAGTGGGGACAGAAAGTAACCTAAGATCTGATTGCTACATGGTAAGTTTTGTACTGCAAAATATTTAGGAAAAGGAGTTCCTAGGGGGTTTAATTGCTTTTGGAGGTTTATTAGCTCTGTCAACTTTCTAATATATTGTGGCAATTGGGCTAGACTTTGCTATGCAAGACATACTTTGGTGCTGAAATTTTATAGTCAATTTTGCAGAAACCTTGTCATAGTGACCGAAAGCCAGAAGATAAATATCAGAATAAAGAAAGTTCTGTTGTGGTCGTGGATCTTGCTAAACCTGAAATTTGGTGGGACAAAAGAATGCCACGGTTTCAACTTTATACGAGTTCTTGCAAATGCCGTTGACATTGTCAGGTTGAGGAACATGCGTTTCACGAGCAAACATCACACATATTTCCGTGGACAGTGGTTTCACCAGCTGCTTACCCCAGCGAATGCTTAACTTCAGCAGATTTACGTATTTATAAATGGCGTATTGCTGTTGTACGTTTATAGATGGAAGTAATTTATTTAAACCACTGTGGCAAAAGGAGTCGAGCATCTTGTGTTGGATTTATTTATTCCGTTCCCCAAAATGCACGGGATTTATTCCGTTCCCCATAATGCATTGACTTTGTTGTAATAATGAAAAGGCTTTACAGGTGCATTACGTTACATCCACTTGCACTTGCATCAGCTGAAGTATAATGATCTCGCATTGATCCTCATCCCACTGCAGAGAACGCCTGTTATCCTTGGATTGGATTTGTTGTTTCACCATTATGCATATGGGTGAAGGGTCACATTGACATGAAAGCCTACCCAAATAAATTTTCTTTCTTCAATGAACATAAGCTTTTGTTCAACCCCTATATCCCTCGCTCTATCTCTCTCTATTTTCATTTTTCTTTCTGTTCAATACATCCGTCAAAAAAAATTTCAGCCTGTTGGGCATTCGTTGTTTTCTATCTTATGCCAGCCTGTTTGTATATCCTAGTTTATTACCTACCCTGCTTAATAACCTTGTGTAGGGATGGCAATTTTTCCGGGTCTACCCGATACCCACCCGAGACCCGTTTGTATGGGTAGGGTATTACTCGACTTTGACTGGGTAAAAAGAGGGTAGGGTAATACCCGGACCCGAGTTGACCGGGTCTGGGTAGGGTCTGGGTATGGATATGGGTCTAGGTTCTACCCTACCCGTTAGACCCGGCCCATTATAATATCCTAAAATCCATTACCCTTCTAGAAAAAATAAAGCTAACTTTCTTTTTTTTTTTTTAATTCGCTTCACACTCGCCACTGTTGCTTCAGAATCTGCTTTTAGTACCGGTGGTAGATTGGTGAATCCACATCAGAGTAGACTTACAACTCAAACTGTGGAAGCTTTGATGTGCACTCAAAATTGGTTATGGGTTGCTGAGGATAAAGGTAAAGAAATTTATATTATTGAAAATTAAAATTTTTGTTATCACTTTTTTTAACTATTAGTATGATGGGTCACTATAACGTTTTTTTTTTTGTTCAACTTGAAGGAGCAGTAGAGTATTCTACAAATTTTGATGATAACGACGTTGATGAACAATCAGGTATTTAATCTTAATTTACATTTAAATTTATTAAAAAAATCTTATTTTTTATATTATTTTTTAATGACATTATATTCTTTTTAATTGTATAGGAATCACCGATGAAGAAGATGACGAAGATTAATGCTTGTTGGGATCCTGATAAAGAAGAGGACAAAGTTTAATGCTTGTTTTTTGGATTTTAAGTTTTAGTTGTGAATTGTTACACGCACTTTAAATTTTTGGTCTTGCTTTTTTTAAAAAAAAATTCTTATGCTTCAACCTTCAACATATTTCATGGATTATTTATTAATTGGATTATTTTATTGGGTTCTTAATTTTTCCCTTTTTTATATAAATCTTAATTTTTACTTAACGGGTATAACGGGTATACCCTTACCCAGACCCGATTACCCGTTGGGCAAAAAAATAAAATTTTACCCTACCCGATCTATAATCAATTTATGTTTTACCCTACCCGGTTTAATTAAGGGTCCGGGTCCGGGTCCGGGTAACACTTACCCTACCCGACCCTACCCAATTGCCATCCCTAACCTTGTGTAATGAAGAAAAGAACTAATCGAAAAAAATAATAATTTTGTATGATATATATATGCTCTTTTATTCATCAAATTTATTGCTAAAGCATACAAACAACTCTAACAGGTGCAAATGAAAAATAAGTAAAAAAAGAATTAAGTAATAGGTAAACCCAATTAACCCTATCAAAACATGCAAGCAATTCCTAACAAGAACAGAATCCCATGTAATTTCATATCCAGGAACTTCATATGTAGTAGTGAAATAGACCCAGAATCTTCCTTGACATGATCAGTATCGTCGTCGGTACCGTTACGGGGATTGCTAAAGTCGTAGGGGACAACAGTATCCGGGGTGGAATCATAGTCGCTGGCATTAGGAGCAGGGGCCTGATCAGCTGGGTCTTTCAGAGCATCAGGCAACCCTTTGCCATGAGCCACATTTATCTGGAAATGCTGGCCGTCCCTGCACTGGTCCCCGTCATAATCCCCGGAGAAGAAATATGTGGTTCCTTCTTTGAGCAGAGGGACTGCCACGGTGAGCGGGCTGGTGGCGGTGTTCGATGGATCAGCCGTCGACCATTCAATGGTTATGTTGTCGTTGTCATTGGAATTGTCGTAGTCACACAGTTTGTAGGTGGTCAAATTGTAAGTTTGGACAACTGAGTGATTGTTGTTGGTGTTGAAAACTGCATTGTGAGACACACACATTAAAAAAAAAACAAACATCAGTTACTTTGGCCTGCACTACTGTACATTCCATTTTGGAGATATATGCAAAAGTGGTGTTACAACTTAATTACCAAAGAAAAAGGTTGTATTACATTACATGACAACATGAGGTACAATGGTTAGTGGTGAAGATACAAGGAGCAATTGCCTAATAGGGAAACAAAAATGCTAAATATGTATCCAAATCATCCAACATTAATTTCCATATTGTTCTCTAATTTATTTCTTGGATATTTATGATGTATATTTTTTTAACATTATGATTTGTAATATGGAACATTGGTCGGTTGGTACGTGCTACGATGAGCAGAACCAAGAATATTTCAGAAAAAAATATTGGTTTTTTGAATCAATTTTCAGAACAAAAAAATGATCAGAACTTTGAAAAATTAACCTGTGGAAATATATTAGGGACCAGCCAGTGGCTGCTATCAATATTATTCATTACAATTATTATTTTTCCAGCCAAGAAAAAACTATTATTATTTTTGGTTGAGCATAGACAGAGTTTATAATATTTATTAAGCTTTTTGCCGACACCACCAATCATATTTAGCCAGGTTAGGAGAAAGATAGCGTTATCATAAAGGAGCTGTTGTTCACTTTAAGTCGGTCAGTCAACAATATCCTCACGACAACTCTCACATGGGGATGATTATTTTAGGTCATTTTCAACCGCCAATGTAATCTAACATGCAATGCCAAGACATCAGATATTTCGATATTACACACTAAGATTCCCTCAAATTTGACAAATTTCTTTATCCAAAACCTAAAGCAGAAGCTAGTTTATACTACATACACAACGCAAGTGACAGTGAGATTGCAAAGCAAGCAAACAAGCAGGGAGAGCTTTCGTATTAGTTGGCTTTCTTTTCGAGTTTTGGCTACATGTGATTGTTTCCAATGTCCATTACCAAGAGAAGTCACACCATAATCTCATGTACCAGCTGGTGAAGTTAACATAAAATGCATAGTATCTTAATATATTGACAGTAAACGCTACTACTACTTTTTTTGGCATCCGCTTTTTCACTCACAACTATGCAGGATCCACACCTGTCTTGGAAAGCATCACATCATATCCTACTACTTCTAATTAATTAGCCAGCTCTAATCTAGATGCCTAGAAAAGGGTAGAAACCTTAGATACTCAAGTTGCCCTTAGCTCAAGTAATTAAGCTAGCACAGCAGGAAAACCAAAACTAAAGTTTGATGCACCAATCAATAGTTCAACAACAAAAGATTGATGAAGAGAAGTGGACGGAATTGTTCTTTTCAGCTTAAATACTTTTAAAAAGAAAAAGAACAGAGAATAACAGGAAGTGCAAGTAGGAATTCTACATATGGATTAGAATTAAGTGATGAAAGAGCTCGTTGCTCTAAAATTCATTCATTTGCTTAGAAATCTGGAAAAAAAAAGAAAGTGGAGCGTAATTCAAGAAATCAAACTTTTCTTCCCCATTTTGATGATTCCTGGTCTAAAAATAAGCCCAAACAAGTATCAGGGCGCCACACGCAAATGGTAAAGATCTTCCGGATATGATCAAATAGTGTATCTTTCGGTACTACATAGTATTGAGACTTCACTTGGGACAACTTTCATCTTTTGTTGGAAATTCACAACATTCAGTTTTTTGGCTGACGTTTCAATGGAAGTATATAGGCTTTTCGAAAGAAAACATTCACAGCACCAAGGCAAGAATATTTAGAGCATAAACCCAAAGAAAGACTAGTGATAGGAAGGAGACTCCACCCAGAAATTAAGCATATGTAAACGTATGTACAACATAAGGAAACAATCATCTTTCATGTGTGTGTGTGTATATATATATATATGATGATCAAGACATGTGTGGAACTTACTGAGGAAATCTCCTAAGCTGAAGTTCTTGCCAGCAGCCCATTTCTGGTAATCAACAGGCTTTTCAGACTTATCATACCAACCCAAGGAGTCTCCCACGGTGTAATTCTTGTAAGCAGAAACAGATCCTGCAAAACACAGCAGTAGTAGACAAGCGAAGGCTGCGAGTGGAAGGCCTAATCTGTTGCCTTCCATTGTTCTTGTGGTCTGTGAAGATATGGAGGAGGGAAAAAGTATGGAAAGTTTTGCCTCTTCTTCTGTCGTCGAATAAATGGGGGTGGCACTCTTTTTATGTGATGGGCTTCATGTGACATGTGAGTTATGGCCCCCTTGCTTGACTTGAAATTACTAATATATATATATATGGTCCACCTATATTGTTGAATTGGCTAGATATATAATACTAAAGGGTTCCCTCCCTACTTCCAGTTTGGTGCAAGTATTATTACATCTCTGATTGCTACATTTTCTTCTTGGCAAGTGTGATTTATACTAATCTTAATCACTTATAAGTACAAATACAGAGTTGTACTCTATTATGAGATTTTTTTCTATTATGGCTATAATCTTGCATCATGTGGAACATGGCATAATCAATCATATATATCTGGCCTGAATTTAATTCCTTGCACACATGGATGACATACTTCCGACATTGGTTGAAGTCTTTTGGCATATGTGTAGGGTATATATGTATCCAACTTTTTTCCTATAAGAAGACAACGAATCACGGCCAAAAGTAAAGGTCCAACTCCAAGCTAGCTACTGACGGAAAAAGAAAAAAAAAAAAAAAACCCCCAAGCTAATTTAGTTCGTCTCTGCAAAAGGATAGAGACCAAATCTGATGTCAAGAATAGGAGAATAACCTCTTGAATAAGTATGAACTTATGTTCCCAATAACTTACTTTTCTGGGCAAAATCAAGAAACTGTCTAGGCAAATACAACTTTAACCTTCAAACGTACGTTCCATGACATTTACCATGTTTTGTTAGGTATAAGATACCCCACTAGGGACTAACCCTGCAAAAAACAAAATTCACAACCTTAATATTGACTCTGGCTGGAAAAAATGCAACTGACCTAGACCCAATTTCCTTTAAAAGAGTGGTGTCACTATGGAGGACTATACTAATTTACTAAATGCTATCTGTCTCCAGTGCCGGTGCAAACTATTCAACTTATCATAAGAGCGACCCAGTAGACATTCAACATCTCTCTAGGTGTCTCTCCTCTCTGCTTTCTGTCAATTTTTTATTGATTGATTAATCAATATATATGACTACAAGATTGAACTGAAAGCTGGTATCCTTGATGTAATTTGTTGCATTGTGGTAGTAGCTGGATCGATGATTGGTTTGGCTCAACTAATGCAGATTTATTTGATGCTGAAGATAAAGCACAAATCTTGTTCATTGGTGGATTAATCTGCATGGATGTGACATTCAATAATTAGACCGGATTTGATGGAGGTACCTACTACTATACCATTCTCATTAAATCCTCACCTTCTTCACCAAGCACTGTACTAATTAATCATTAATCATCATGTATACAGGTCAAAATTGTACATAAGATATTGAACCATTATTTGTCTATCAGTCCTTTTGGATATTCTACACTTCCTCAGCGAAATTGGGATGACTTTTTTTTTTTATCATAATTGGGATGATTCAATATGACATGAATATGAGGGTTATAACAGGTAAGTAAATAACGACATGATAATATCATTTCAAATCTTATTAATGACCCAACACCCCCATTGCCAACCAAGATCACTGCAAGTACATGAGATGCCAAATTTTGGAAGCGTATAGACAGACAACTGGTTGGAGAAAGAACAAAAGAAGTGGGGCAGCGTATAAACCAGTAGGAATTACGTCGTCCGGCCCAGGCCCACAACTATGTAGTGTTACAAAGTGACATGTCGGAGGGACAAATCCTGAGTATGTAATTACGTCTAATAATTTCAACTCAAGCCCCATCCTTGCCAAAGGAAGTAGAATGGATTGGGCTCCTCTCCAGCTAGGAGTAACAGGAGATATCCTGTTAAGTCAATTTCAACCATTAAATTAAATTTAATGGTTTTTAATATATCTTTTCAATATTGCAATTATTTCTCTTCTTTCCTTATTGTTTTTTTCAGTTGAGATATTCATCTTCGTCTCATTCGCTTCATTAAGTAAAGGGGAAAAAAAAATATCGTTACATAGATTAGAACAACTGAACAAGTTGGTCCAATTAATTGGATGGTTATTAATAGATTAGAACAACTGAAAGTTGGTCCAATTAATTGGATGGTCATTATCTCCTCGCCTGTTGTCTGAAATTAAGGATTTATTTATGCGAACGGATAGCTAAAAGTTAAATTCAATTTCTTTGTCAGAAAAGCAAAATATTAAGTTAATAAAATGAAATGATGAAAGGCGCAGAAACCAGAAAGCTCAATGCAGTCAGTTCATTTGAGGGAATTATATCAATAATTACATTATTATAAATTGAACACGGCCGTGAAGGAAAAAAAAAAATTCACCATAATAAGGTATATCACACAAACATTCCAAAAAGTGAAAATAGACATAACTGCCTCTAGCCTTTGCAATTGCACCATCCTTCAGGGCTTGGAAGGAATAACAAATAAAAAGAATTCATGGTTTAGTTTTAGTTGCCATGCCATGGAATTGTGAACTCTGACCCAGCTGCATAGTGTTATTTACCTGTAATTTTGAATCATCTCAACATTGTATCTACTGTCAGCTGGCTCTGTTTCTGTCTCTGAAGACTCTGGTGCATCATGCTTGTACTTGTACCATGAAGCGAAGTAAATGTAAACCCCAAAGTTGATGGTGCTGAGGACAGCCAGGAACCAGTAAAAGAGTTGCAGATTATTGGCATTTAGGTCATTCCCATGTAGCCATCCTTGTTTGCTTGGAGTGATACTCTTGGTGATGGAATTTATGACATTAACAAAAATGGTACTCAGGAAGTAGCCAAAGGCCAAGGATAACCATGTGAAAGAAGTAGACAGAGATCTCATTCCTGATGGAGCTTCCTGATAGAAGAATTCCATTAATCCAACAACCGTGAACATGTCTGCGATCCCAAATATGCCATACTGGAAGGACAGCCAGAAAATGCTGATTATCTTTGGTGGGTTCTTGGTTGCCTCATCTTTCCTGTATACTTCAATCACACCTGCCACTGTCATTGAGATTATTCCAAGGACAAGGCCGACACCTACTCGCTGAAGCTGCGTGATCCCGGATGGACGACCCGTGATTTTTCGGGCAAAAGGGACTGCCACAAACTCATAGAGGGGAATCAGGATGGTCAGAAAGATTAAGGGTATGACTGGAATGGATGGGGCTGGTATTGTTTTGGAGCCTAAATGTGCATCCATGAAGATTCCTTGCTGAACTGAGAATGTTTGCAGCTGCGCCATGCATGTGTTCATTATGATTGTGCTGAATATGATTGGCATCATCCTTATCAGCACCTTCACTTCCTCTACTTGGGTGACTGTGCAAACTTTCCATGCCTGTGGTGCTGTGTCTTTAGGAAGAATAGCAGCTTTGTCCAAGAACCTTCATTGTTGAGAACATCCAGAGACTAATTATTATGCGCATATAATGCATCATAAGACAATCATTTTGTTCATTTGGTTTTGAAAGATGGATTATGCAAAATGTCCATCCTGTACCAACTGAAGAAGGGAACATGTTTATAAAGTTATAATTACCTAAATTGCTTGGAATGTGCAATTCTCTCTTCTGATGGATCTCTTGCAGCATCATCAATCTCATAGAGTCGGTCAGTACTATTTGACACTGGCAGGTTTCTATTTCGGATTGCGACCACTATAACCTGTAACATTTCCAGAAGCCACCAATTTGCTAACCATTAGCTTGTAAGAAAATGTATACTTATTCTCTAACTGAAATGGAAGGCAACAGATCACAAACCTGAGCAATCTTAACCAAAGGACTACTTCCAGGAGGTTGGATGCGGAAAAAGGGCTTCCCTAGGCCAAGAACAGCGTATCCAATGGAGGTAGCTATTGTGGATATTAAGAAACCCCAGTACCAAGCTTTGTTCATGCTAACCCAGACAATAAGTGTGACACCAACGATTGCTCCAGTAGTGGAACATAGAAGATTCCAATTGTAGTAACTTGCCAGCGCCCCGGCCTTCTGTTCTTTGCTATCAAACTGATCACCACCAAGAGCAGGAATGGCTCCCCTTGATCCGCCAGCACCAAGTGCTAATAGAATAAGAGAGACAATAAACATAATTGCCTTGCCCCCTGAAATACAAATCGCCTTATTACAAGCCTCAGGCTGCAAGTCTTTGGAATAAGCTTGAATTGTAACCATTGCAAGACCCTGCAAAATCAAAAAAGGGTCATTAGAGGGAAACAGCAGTAGTTAAGGTTTATCATTGAGGCTTGCAAGGAAGAATCATATACCACTACTTCCAGTGCCCCAAATGCAAGGGTGGTATAGAAACGGTTCAAGTAAGTATCAGCAATGAAGCCTCCAACCAGAGAGAGCAACATAACAGAACCCATGAAGTTTGTAAGAGTAGTTGCTGCAGTGGCTAGCTCAAAATGCATGACAAACCAAAAATAGATAACCATGCTTGCCATGTTAGCTATATATCCCATATTCTCCAAGGCTCCCAGCACTGCAAAGAAAAATTCAAAGGTATGTATTAATTAGTCATCTCAATCCTTTTCTTTCTTCTTCTTTTTCTGCCCATTTTGCAAGTGATAGCAGCATCCTTACCAAAAATGAAACTGCAAGCCCGGAATCCTCCTTTCCTTCTGCTTGATGTGTTCTCTAAATCCTGGATTCAGGAAAAACCAAAAAGGAAGAGGTTAAGTGAAATAAGTAGATATCATACTGATCAAATGTGATTCATTTACGAAAAAAAAAAAGAAAAAATCATTGAGAACGAAGGTGCTGTAATGTGATCAGAATATGGCTAAGGACTAATTACCATTGTGCTGGTAATATGGGATGAGATAATTAAAGTATTGATTGTGATCTGGTGATTCTTTGATCGGAGGATGAAATGGATTAAACGCAATTTATAGTGCCAAACTCCAACTTTACAAGTTTGTTGACTTATTCCTTGTCTTGGAACCTACTTGCTTTTGTCAGAATTACTGGGGAATTATGATTGATACTCTATTGAATATAGAAAAATATTAATCTTTCACAGACCCACGGTGTCCTCTTTTCTCAGCTATCTTCTTGTCTTTTTGGTACCTTTACAAATTTTGCTGCCATATAGCTACGTAAACTATAATTCCTAATTCTGTAAGCATATTGGTAGATTGTAGACACAGAGAAACTAGGTAATTTAGCTCCTTATATCGTCTTCTTCGCGGCCTCTGGTTTCTTTAGGAAGCATGAAGTCTAAGCAACTAGAGAGTAAACAAACCAAAACACAACTTTTATACTGTTAACATGAAATTGATTTGAATTTTTTTGGTACAGCGGAATTACATAAAAACCCACAACCCCCCACACTACCCTCAATCCCTTCCACCGGGATCGGCTACAAGTAGCTTTGGCTTCTTTTATTTGAATTTAATTTGACATAAGAAATATAAATTCATCTTAAAATTAGAAATGATATCACATGCAATAATAATTATAATCAAATCTAAAAAAGAAACCACCTGGGTCTGAATTCTGTGATTGGAGCTTGTGATGAACAAAATAGAACTATTTCGAGCAGTAAAATTATATTTTATTCTGATTATACTGGAAATTATATATGCATGAATATGAAAATATTTTTATCACAAGGTAAATTGAAATCATATCTTGTTAATGAATTGGATTAAATTCAAATGTGGCATAATACCAAAAGCTTTGAGTTACAAACAATTAATCTTCGAGGTGACACCCAAAAAAAAAATGTTTAGTTTATAAAATCTGTTTTAAATTTCTTGTCAAAAAAGAAAACTACAAGTGCTACCAGGCCAGTCTTGATAGAAAACTACTACCATCGATTACTCCATTTTTTCAATATTGCTGAGAATCTTCCATTCACAACTGAGTACCCAAAAAACGTGACATTTCATCGGACCAAAGTCCTTAGAACCACCAACATTTCCAGCAACGAGATTTTATCACAAATAGTAATACCTGTTGAGTACAAATTTCACCACCCATCAAGTAATTGTTCTTCGCTTTCTCCTCTTGTCATGATATCTCCATCATACTTGCAGGTACCATGAAGCTTTGAAGGCATGCCACTCAACAACATGCGAGTCCAAGCCCCCACAATTTTTCCTGCTCAAAACCTCCAAATTCTTTTCTCATTATTTTTTTTTCCCCGACAACCAAAGAAGGGCATTGTTGGCATTATCATCGACCTAAGCTATTGTTCTTTTTGTTAGTGTGTGGTTCCTCCACTAATTGTGGGAGATCACCACTTGCATTAATGAAAATCACCACTACTAAACTAATAGAGCATTAAGCTAGTGGAGCATTAAGTTTTTTTCAGTTCAGTCCCTACAAGCTAGTTTGGTTGCAGATGAGTCCCTGTCAGCATGCCTATAAATAGGCACCAATTCTTCTTTTCAAATCATCCCAAGCATTCACACAAAGTGAATAAGAGAGTGAGAGAGAGAGAGAGAGTGAAAGAGAGTGTGAGAAGGAGGGAAGAAAAATTAAGAAGAAAATATTTTTCTTCAAATCTCCTCTTAAATTGAGGAGTGACAAAATAGTGAAGAAAAATACCTTAGGGGTATTTTTGACAAACACTTGAAAAACACCTTGTGAGATACTATTTTGGGTAGAACTCTAGGTTGATTATACCCCTAAAATTTAGGAAAGTCTCTCTTGTAAGTCTACTATTTATAGTGGAAGTTTTTCCGGTGGGATCGGGATTGTAGACGTAGTCCGGTATTTGGGTGAACCACGTTAAATATTGTGTGTCATTTATCTTTTTTTTTGTCCTCCACTTGTTTATTTCCTTGTGAGGTGATATTATTTCCGCAAGATAGTGCCACCGGGCCCAACAACTGGTAGCGGAGCAGAAGGTTTGTGCTTTGTCAAGTGCAAGGTTGTGAATTAATACACTGTGCAAGTGAATCCTGTCTAGGAGACTGGGTTTTAAGTGAACCTTTGTTCCTCCAGTCTTTCTTGGGGATTTATCTTGGAATTATAATTCTGTTTTAGGAGATCGACTAGGCCATCTTTCCTGGGAATTATCGAATCAGTTCAATTCACTACTTGTATGGGTACTATTCACCGCCAGGAATTTCCTAGATCAAGGAGCCAGTCAGTCTTTGATCCAGATGGAGGCGAGGATAAACAAGATGATCACCCTTGATGGCACAAATTACCACTTATGGAGAAACAAGATGAAGGATCTCCTATTCGTGACGAAGATGCATTTACCGGTGTTCAGTACGGTAAAGCCTGAAGATAAGTCAGGCGAGGAGTGGGAGTTTGAACACATCCAAGTCTGCGGCTATATACGGCAATTTGTTGAGAATAATGTTTACAACCACATTTCTGGCATTAAGCATGCTAGAACGTTGTGGGAGAAGCTCGAAGAATTATATGCCTCAAAGACAGGGAACAACAAGCTATTTTACTTGACGAAGTTGATGCAAGTAAAATACCAGTAAGGCAAATTGGTTGCAGATCACCTTAATGAGATGCAAGGGATCGTGGCCCAGTTGGCTAGTATGGGCATAAAATTCGACGATGAGGTGCTTGCTCTTATGGTCCTGGCGACTTTCCCAGATTCATGGGAAACCTTGAAGGTTTCAATCACAAACTCTGCACCTAACGGTGTCGTAAGTATGGCAACCGTCAAAAGTGGCATTCTGAATGAAGAGATGAGACGAAGAACACAAGTCTCGTCTTCTTCACAGTCAGAGGTCTTGGCCACAGTGACGAGGGGGAGAAGCTAGAACAAAGGTCAAAGTAGCAGAGACAAGAGCAGAGGAAAGTCCAACAAATTTGCTAATGTTGAGTGCCATTACTGCAAGAAGAAAGGCCACATCAAGAGATTCTGCCGACAGTTCAAAAAGGACCAGAAGAAGAACAAAGGCAAAGATGTGAAGAAAGAAGAAAGCAGTGATGATGAAGCGAATTCTCTCGGAGAGTTCAATGTAGTTTGTGATGATGATATCATCAACCTTACTATCCAGGAGACAAGCTGGGTAGTCGATAGTGGTGCTAACACCACAGATAGAACTCCCTAGTGATGATCAAGAGGAGTTTCAGCTATCTCCAACTGAGACACCAAGACAAGACAAGTTGGAGATGATGTTCAGGATATTCATCCTGAAATTCCAGATGATCCTGCTGAAAATGAGCCAGCAGATGCTATTGAGGATGATGGCAATGACGATGCAGCTAATGATGATGCAGCTACAAATGACCTTCCTCAGCCATCAAGTAATTCTCCTTATCGCACAAGGTATGGTAGAGTTATGCAACGCTCTACTAGATATTCCTCGAACGAGTACTCATTGCTCACTGACGGGGGAGAACCAGAAAGCTATGATGAAGCTGTGAATGATGAGCATAAGGAGAAGTGGATACAAGCCATGCAAGAAGAGATGAAATCCTTGTATGAGAACAAGACTTTTGAGCTGGTGAAGCTGCCTAAAGGCAAGAGAGCTTTGAAGAACAAGTGGGTGTTCAGGATCAAGCATGAGGAGCACAGTCCACTTCCAAGATTCAAAGCAAGATTGGTTGTTAAAGGTTTCAGTCAAAGGAAAGGGATAGACTTTGATGAAATCTTCTCACTAGTGGTAAAGATGACCTCATATCCGCACGGTACTGGGATTAGCTGCAAGTCTCAATCTGGAGGTTGAATAGATGGATGTCAAAACAGCCTTCCTACATAATGATTTGGAAGAAGAGATATACATGGAGCAGCCAGAGGGTTTCCAGCAGAAAGGAAAAGAGGATTACGTTTGTAGATTGAGGAAGAGCCTCTACGGCTTAAAACAAGCCCCAAGACAGTGGTACAAGAAGTTTGAGTCGGTGATGGAGCAACAGGGCTACAAGAAGACTACTTCAGACCACTATGTATTCGTCCAGAAATTTTCTGACGATGATTTCATCATCCTATTGCTCTATGTGGATGATATGCTGATTGTTGGCCAGAATGTCTCCAGAATCAACAGCTTGAAAGCACAGCTAAGCAAGTTTTTCGCCATGAAAGACTTGGGGCCAGCAAAACAAATTCTCGGGATGAGAATTGTTTGAGATCGGCAAGCCAAGAAGATATGGTTGTCTCAGGAGAAGTACATTGAGAAAGTGCTTCAGAGGTTCAACATGGATAAGGCTAAAGCAGTCAGCTGTCCTCTTGCTAACTTCTTTAGACTAAGTCCTGAGCAGAGTCCATCTACAAATAAGGAGAAGAAAGTGATGGAGCGGATTCCATATGCCTCAACAGTGGGAAGCTTGATGTATGCCATGGTATGTACTCGACCAGACATTGCTCATGCAGTTGAAGTGGTGAGCCGATACCTTTCTAATCCTGGTAAAGAGCATTGGAATGTTGTCAAGTGGATTCTCAGGTATCTTCGAGAAACCTCCAAAATGTATTTATATTATGGAGAAGACAAACCGGTGCTGGTTGGATACACTGATGCAGATATGGCTGGTGATGTTAGTTCCAGAAAATCTACATCAGGATACCTGATTAATTTTTCAGGGGGAGCTGTGTCATGGCAATCAAGGCTACAAAAGTGTGTTGCTCTGTCAACTACAGAAGCTGAGTTTATTGCAGCAACGGAAGCATGTAAGGAGTTATTTTGGATGAAGAAGTTCTTAACTGAACTTGATTTTTCGCAAGACAGTATCAATTCTTTTGTGATGGTCAGAGTGCTATCCATCTTGCGAAGAATGCCTCTTTTCATTCCAGATCGAAACACATAGATGTGAGATACAATTGGATCAGGGATGTACTGGAGAAGAAGTTGTTGCAACTCGAGAAGATCCATACAGAAGAGAATGGATCTGACATGCTGACGAAGACACTTCCAAGAGGGAAGTTTGAATATTTCCGTGAAGCTGCCAGACTGGTGGATCCCTCCAACATATAGTCGGAAGGGGGAGAATTGTTAGTGTGTGGTTCCTCCACTAATTGTGGGGGATCACCACTTGCATTAATGAAAACCACCACCACTAAGCTAATGGAGCACTAAGCTAGTGGAGCACTAAGTTTTTTTTCAGTTCAGTCCCTGCAAGCAAGTTTGGTTGCAGATAAGTCCTTATCAACATGCCTATAAATAGGCACCAATTCTTCTCTTCAAATCATCCTAAGTATTCACACAAAGTGAATAAGAGAGTGAGAGAGAGAGAGAGTGAAAGAGAGTGTGAGAAGGAGGGAAGAAAAATTAGGAAGAAAATATTTTTCTTCAAATCCCCTCTTAAATTGAGGAGTGACAAAATAGTGAAGAAAAATACCTTAGGGGTATTTTTGACAAACACTTGGAAAACACCTTGTAAGACACTATTTTGGATAGAACTCTAAGTTGATTATACCCCTAAAATTTAGAAAAGTCTCTCTTGTAAGCCTACTATTTATAGTGGAAGTTTTTCCGGTGGGATCAGGATTGTAGACGTAGCCCGGTATTTGGATGAACCACGTTAAATATTGTATGTCATTTATCTTTTTTTTTGTCCTCCACTTGTTTATTTCCTTGTGAGGTGATATTATTTCCGCAAGATAGTGCCACCGGTCCAACACTTTTAGCGTCTATCAACTATCATCCATTGAAAGCGAATAAAGGTAGAAAATAAGCTACAATTCTTTTATTGTCTATCATACATTGAAAGCGAGTAAGGGTAGAAAATAAGCTACAAAACAACACGCGAGTCACATCCTCAACCTTCCACTACCCTGCTCAAAATTATCCAATTCTAATTAAAAACAAAAAAGGGCATGATTGTTGTTATCATCCCATGTTCTAAAATTAAATAATTAATCAATCCTCGCCAAAACAAAAACGGATCACCAGGATTATATGGGTAGAGCCTATAGGCCATATCAACCCAAAATTATGGTCAAAGTTGATTTATAAAATGTACAGCAAACATTGACAGTGTACGGTGTGTATTTCCCATTTGGCATTACTAGCAAACCTGAAACCACTTGGCCATTCTAATTAAGCATGCACCATTAATCACCTCACTGAAATTAAACAACAAGGTTGAATTGTAAAATGTACAATAACTACCAAGAGACATAATTAAGGTTGCAACACACACATAGGCACACATGTATGCCTCCGCTAACCTATTAACTGACTCATTAACTGATCGTTAAAATCCAACCGCCCACCATTGATGGCCTAACCGGAGTTAAACAAGAAAGAGATGCCTGATGGGTCTAATATGCGTCCAATTATAAAAGCAAACATTTGCATAACTAGCAAAACCAGATATTTTGCCTTCAGTAAGTTCCTACTGTTCCCTGTTCACCAGTCTTGCAATTGTAAATGGAACTTTGATGGCTTTAAAAGACTTGAAGGATACTGCGATCCCAAGCTGCCGATTTGGAGGCTCAAGTTTATGGTTTGGGTTCCAAAATCTGACTTGTATATATAAAATGAATTTTCGAAGACCAAAATTAGTGTCTGCCTCCGTCATGGAAGTTCCTCTAGCTTAATTACCAGAATTGATTATTTTAACATGGCAACTTCTATTTAGAGGGTCGGTAACCATTTATATTTCACCCTGCCCTGCAACAACAGTAGGCCTAACTTTTATTGCATCACAGTTTGGCTTTCTATTCGGAATATAATGCGCACCAAAGATTGGCCTAAAACGTGCAATGTTCTGGACAATAGGTCTGTATGTTCTGGAAATGACCAAAGAAGAGATCATATCCGTTTCCACTTTCCAGTGTCAGTATTCATCGTGGTCTGGATTTTGCTTTAAGAAAAGTTGAAGACGGGTATTAATGCAGAGTACAGTAAGGCAAAAATGCATTCTATGGAAGGTGGAAGCTGAAGTGATGTTCTGTAAATTTTTATGGAACAATAAATAAGAGTTCATTTCTTATCCATCCTGCCATGATCTGGCTTTTCCCCATTCCTGGATATTATGAATGTTCCAAAACTAGCTGAATCTTGGCTTGCTACTCATTTTGAGTAATCTACCATCAATTTTTAAGACTCTGTTTTGGTCTCTGACTCTGTTACGCCAGCTTCCTTGTACTTATACCAAGATGCGACAAATAGGTAGATGACAAAGTTTATGGCACTAACGGCAGCCACGAACCAATAGAACAGATGCAAATTATTGGTATTGATGTTATTCCCGTGTAGCCAACCCTGCTTGCTTGGAGTGATTCTCTTGGTGACTGCATTTATGGTGCTAACAAAGATACTGCTCAAGAAATAACCAAGAGCAAAAGTTAACGACGAGAAAGAAGCAGCCAGAGATCTCATTCCAGAAGGAGCTTCCTTGTAGTATAACTCCATTAGTCCCACAATTGTGAACATGTCTGCAATTCCAAATATGAAAAACTGGATGCAAAGCCAAAACACACTTATTTTGTGCGAGGGAATCTTGTTGGCTTGATCTTTTCTATACACTTCAATCCCACCAGCTACGGTCATTGAAATAATTGAAAGAACAAGGCCAACTCCAACCCGCTGAAGCTGCGTGATGCCTGATGGATGGCCGGTGATCTTACGAGCGAATGGGACGAAGAACAATTCGTATAAGGGCATGAGGATGGTCATGAATAGCAAAGGAATCACTGATAATGATGGGGTAGGGATCTCTTTGCTGCCTATGTGTGGATCCATGAACATCCCTTGTTGTACTGAAAATGTTTGCAGCTGTGCCATACCTGTGTTCAGTAAGATTGTGCTGGCTACTATTGGTAACATCCTAATTAGCACCTTCACTTCTTCAACTTGGGTTACTGTGCAAACTTTCCATGCATCCGGTGCAGTACTGTCTTCCCGGGGAATAGCAGCTTTATCTAGTGAACTGGTTAGAGAACAAAATCTAGTATAATTTAATCCACTCCTGGGGAAATGTAGTAATCACAGCAACTCTCTAGCAAGTACAGACAGATACTAAGATTAAGAATCTGGTATGTGATCAAAGGAAAACAAAAGAAAAAGAAAAAGAAAAAGGGAAGCATTAATTATAAAGTGTTGAATACCTAAATTGCTTAGAATGGGGGATTCTCTCTTCAGATGGATCTCTTACTGTTTCATCTATCTCATATAGGTCATCGGTTCTTTCTGGCAATGACAAGCTCCTATTTCGGAATGCCACCACTATTACCTGAAAGATTCAGCCAAACTTAATAAAGGTCATATTATGTAATATATGTAATTATATAAATATGTACGTACTATAACTAGGGCCAGAGATGCAGAGGGAAACCTGAGCTATCTTGATAGGAGGGCTATTTCCAAGAGGTTGAAAGCGGAAGAAAGGCTTCCCAAAGGCAAGAGTAATGTATCCGACAAAGGTACCCACAGTAACAAGGAAGAAACCCCAGTACCAAGCTTTAGACATGCTAATCCACACAACAAATGTGACTCCAATCACACCTCCGCTGGTTGAACTTAGAAAAAGCCAATTATAATAAGTAGACAATGCGCCTCTCTGTCTCTCATCCTGAACAAATTGGTCTCCACCCAGTGGAGGAAGAGCTCCCCTGGCTGTACCGCTACCTATTGCCAGCAGGCAAAGAGACCCATAAAACATGAGTGCTTGGCCACCTTTGATGCAGCTTGATTTCCCGCACATCTCTGGCTGCAGATCTTTAAAACGCGCTTGAATTGTAACCAGTACCAGCCCCTGCACAGTTCAATATTTAAGAAATGATTGCTTCTTCTTTTTTTTAAATGAAAACCCAATATACATAAATAACGATTAAGAGAGAACTAGCTATAGGTCCCATTGCAGATGATCCATATATATACTATACCACTACTTCAAGTGCTCCAAACAGGAGAGTGGTGTAAAATCGATTCAAATATGCATCAGAAATGAAGGCTCCCAGGATACTGAACAAGAAAACTGAACCCATGAAGTTTGTCAGGGTGTTTGCTGAAGTGGCTAGATCAAAGTGCATGGCATAGTTAAAGTAGAGAACCAGGACTGCCATGTTAGCAATAGATCCCATGTTCTCCAACCCTTGCAACACTGGGGAAACATATTGTAAAGAAAGATTGAATTAATAAGTCATGATTTCGACTTAATTAATTTATGTCATTCTAAGTTGCAAAATGTAATATATAACTAGTCATCCTCACCAAAAATGAAAATGCAAGCCCGGAATCCGCCCTTCTGTTTTTCCTCCTCCATGTTCATCAGGCCGTTATCCTGGATATAGAGAAGAAGCCAAAAGAAGAAAATATCAGCAAAAGAAAGAAAAAAAAAAAACATGTGTAGCGAATTAAGTAATTAACTATCTATCACCATTTCTAAAGATTTAAGAATAGGAATGAACTGTGCTCGGAGACTACTTGTCTACGGTTGCTGATGAGAATGCAATAAAAAGTGTTGGTACTTTATACTGCCAAGGGCAACTGCTGGCGAGTCGCGAGTGTACACGATGGATACTGTATATTATTTATTTGGGCATGGTTGCATTAGGCAATTAGTTACATCACAAATTACAAATATGTCGATATCCCTCCCCGTATGAGATTTGGTTTGCTTATTAACTTTTTTTGGGGTCCTGCCTGGTACGGTATGTATGCGCTGTTACTTGCGGTGGGTTTGATAAATTTGGACGGTTGTTGTGTGGGAACACACGGATATGGAATTCTTGGTAAGCAATGCCCAACAGACAGGCACTAAGGTTGGCATCTTTTTCACAAAAATTTCCTGACTGACTAATTGTGGATGGAGTTGGTAGTAATGGATCCTAAAATTGATTTTAAGTTACCCCAAGTAGCCAAAGCTGCTTTGGATCTGCATTTGTGATCTAGCACTAGGTTCTTTTTCTTTTTCTATCAGAAAGTCGAACCCATAGGCCTGTTTTATCGCGTTTTCAAAGGTAACAGGTTAGGTTAATTTTTGTAAAACGCAACCTGATGAAGAGCCTCCCTGAGTCTTATACTCCCTCTTATTTTAAATGTAGGTCGTTTTAAGTTTTTTATTTTCTTTCAAAATATAAGTCGTTTATCTACTCTCAAAGAGTATTAAATAAATATCCTTTTTTCATATTTAACCTTAATTATCCCTGATCACATAGGTATATAGAAAGTTGGATATGTGAAAAGAAGACAAAATCATCATTAGAAAAAAACATTAATAAGATTAATTACTCTTCTTAAAGGGTGTGCAAAAACCTTAATCAACCTACATTAAAAAAACAGAGGGAATATTATCTTACAGCAAACATGTCACAATAAGATGGTTGGCTTAGTGGTTTGGCCTCCCTTTGTTACACTTACACATTTCTGACTCCGCCCCAGGTTGAATCATGAATGCGGCTTATTCCTTTATCTACAAAAAAAAAAAAGGTTGCTTTGGCGTTATTAAATTAATTCATAAGAGGAAGGAAATCTACCTACCTAGTTTATTGAAAATAAAGAATAGATATTGTTTCTCAAAAAGAAATAAAAATTAGAACTTGATTGTTCTATAGGAGCAGTGAGCAAGGATAAACCCAAAGGTGAGTTTGAAAGATAGTGCTGTTCAAATTTGATTCCTAATTGGTCAATTTGGACATGGCTACGGCAGGCTTCTTTTTATAAGAAGGAAGGAACACAAAAATGACAAGAGAATTTGATTTCTTGTGCGTTTTTCCCCCTTTATATCACGCACCAGGACAATACCCTTTTTTTTTTTCGTTAGCAAAATTGTGTGCTGTATTTACAATGACGCACTTTCTAATCATTTCTTAGCAGAAGACTCAACATGTCACACCCCAAACCGGGCACGGCGGGCTAAACACACAACACAAGCGATCCAGCAAAAGACCCAATGTTCCCAAATTTGCACCGACAAATTCTCATCGACCCCATAGGCAACAACACGACTATAGTACATTTAGGTTCAACTAGGATGAAACAGGAAACAACCAGCTAGCCCGGATCTTTTTCTACTTCGATGGATACTGAAAGAAACCTGTAAGCCCAACCCAAGAGCCCCGTGCATTGCATAGTGCTTGATAACAAAATGAGAGCAAGAGAAATAATGCACATATAATAGAACCATTCAGAACAAACATATTAAGAAGATTCTCTAGGAGCATCAAAGTACAAGCTTCATCATATAACTATGGCGATGGTGGTGTAATAGGGGAGTGAAGCTAAAACTTCAAACATGAACAATAACAAAACTTTTCACATTCCCATATGCCTTAAAATGTAACTACCAGAACCAAAAGGAAAAGTAGAGGACACTTTTCCAGAATAGTAAGTAGATAGAGACATCAAGAAACCATCAATGCTCGATAAAAAAAGCAGGCAGCAGATATAATGCAGCAGTAGCAGCACACAAAATCCCTCCTGTATCTTACTCAGCAATCCCTTCTTCCTCATCCTCATACTCGAGCTCTTCATCAGCAGTGGCATCCTGGTATTGCTGGTATTCAGAGACAAGATCGTTCATGTTGCTCTCAGCCTCGGTGAACTCCATTTCATCCATGCCTTCGCCTGTGTACCAGTGCAAGAAAGCCTTCCTCCTGAACATAGCAGTGAATTGCTCACTGACACGCCTGAACATCTCCTGAATGGAGGTAGAGTTACCAATGAAAGTAGAAGCCATAGAGAGGCCCCTGGGAGGAATGTCACAGACACTGGACTTCACGTTATTCGGGATCCACTCAACAAAGTATGACGAGTTCTTGTTTTGGACGTTGATCATCTGCTCGTCCACTTCTTTAGTGCTCATTTTACCCCTGAACATGGCTGAGGCAGTCAGGTAGCGTCCATGGCGTGGATCTGCTGCACACATCATGTTCTTGGCATCCCACATCTGTTGTGTCAACTCCGGCACAGTTAGCGCACGGTACTGCTGCGAACCACGTGAGGTCAGCGGTGCAAATCCAACCATAAAGAAGTGCAGACGTGGGAAGGGGATGAGGTTCACGGCAAGCTTCCTTAGGTCAGAGTTCAGTTGACCAGGGAACCTAAGGCAGCAGGTGACGCCGCTCATTGTTGCAGAAATCAGATGGTTCAGATCACCGACTGCACCAATGATGAACAAGACAAAGTCATTCACAATTCAGATCGTAATGGGAAGAAAAACATGGTAATTAACACGGTAACTAGAAGTGATTTTCTAGGCAAATTTATAGCAGCCCACACCTCGAGATTCCATCCTTAGCAATATCACGTTACATCAATCTATCACAAGCTTTAAAAGGCACTAGACTAGAATTCGCTACCACTGATACTTGACAACAATCTTCGTGGCCTCAAAAGGAGAAAAAAATTTGATTTTCTGTATTGTGATCTAAAAGATTTATATACTTCTAAACATATTCTACATAGCATTCAAGCAGATCTAGAATTCCACGCCACTGATAACTCATCATCCAATATTACACTGACACCACCTAGAGATACTGACCAGCCAGTTAATAAGAATCAGAAATCAACAAACACAAACCCTCAACAACATAACATACAACAAAACCCTCGTGAACTCATAAGCACAGAGAGAACACAAACAAAAGGAAACGTTAGGCCAAAGATGCACTTACAGCTGGGAGTCGTTAGCTTGAGGGTCCTGAAGCAAATGTCATACAAGGCCTCATTGTCAAGCACCATACACTCATCAGCATTCTCCACCAACTGATGAACCGACAGAGTAGCATTGTAAGGCTCCACAACGGTATCAGAAACCTTAGGTGATGGGAACACAGAGAAAGTAAGCATCATCCTGTCTGGGTACTCCTCCCTGATCTTAGAAATCAAGAGAGTCCCCATTCCTGACCCAGTTCCTCCACCAAGAGAGTGGCAGACTTGAAACCCTGCAAACAACCCCCAAAACGCACCACAGTATTAACAACCAGAAACAAACCAAGCAATAAAGCTAAAACAAACCATGCTCGACATAACAATGCGCACCTTGAAGACAATCGCAATTCTCAGCCTCCTTCCTCACCACATCGAGGACCGCATCAATTAGCTCAGCTCCCTCAGTGTAATGCCCTTTCGCCCAGTTGTTTCCGGCACCGGACTGACCGAAAACAAAGTTATCGGGCCTGAAAATGTTGCCGTAAGGACCAGTCCTCACACTGTCCATAGTACCAGGCTCGAGGTCCATGAGGACCGCACGAGGGACAAACCGCCCACAGGAAGCCTCATTGTAGTACACATTGACGCGCTCCAGCTGCAACTCGGAGGATCCGATGTACTTTCCGGTCGGGTCAATCCCGTGCTCATCACAGACGACCTCCCAGAACTTGGAACCGATCTGGTTCCCACATTGTCCACCTTGCACGTGCAGGATTTCTCTCATTTCTTTCTAGGTTTCCTGGTGTTAAAACAGGAAATCAGAAGCAACACGTGAGTAAAACACGAACAAAACGAACCGGATCTGAAAATTTTGAAGCTATAAGCAACCAAACACGTCTCGAAGTAGCAAACGTTCACAGATCTAAGCTATTTAGCAACCGAGAAAGAGAAATTTGTAAGATAGTCGAGTGCGAACTAGTACTAAGCAACGTATCACTCTTAGTCTCAGCATTCTCCATAGTCAAAAGCAGTCAAAAGAGTAAGAAATTGGAAATGGAGGACAGATCTGGAGAAGGAGAACTTACTGTGAGCGACAGCGGAGATCGGCGGCGAGAATGTGAAGAGTTTTCCGGCGATCGAGCAACAGAGAAACTCGATCGTGCAGGAGAGAGAAGAGTGGGAGTGAGTGAGAGCGAGAGTAGATAATTTGAGTGTCGAAATGGGGGAAATGCGAATTTTTATAGCGAGAAGATAGGGCCAGGCTGTGTGATCAGACGGCTGTGGTTGTTTCCCTCCTTTTTCTATTTCGGCCCGTCTAGTGCCGTTGGATTGTGATGTCTGAACGGTGGAGATGAAGCATAATTAGAGAGTGGATCATTGTTTGATTTTTGAAAATCAGGGCTTTTTTTTGTTTTTGCGGGAATGCGCTTCGGTCTTAATTTTTGCGGTAGATTACGTTATTGTCCTTTGTACGTTTGCTTTTAATAAGGTCTCATGGGGGCATGAAAATTTTTGGATCGATGCGCTCACGAGAAAAAGAAAGAAAATTTTGGATTGTAGTCGATGTTAAAAAAAGCAACAAAATTCCCTTTATTTTTGGTGCAGTTGGCGTACGAACATTTAAAGGAGTGAGTTGTCTTGAGATATGATAGTCATATAAAAAAAAATTTGTCGAAATAGTAATATAAAAATTTCGAATTATCTAAATTCTCACGTAGTATAATTGTATAGATTCAATTCAATGATTACAATGAGAATCTCAATTTCACTTAAACAAACTGAGGATTAACACATGTGGTCCGTGTAAGTTTCCGGTATGCTATATGACACTCATATACAAGAAAAACATGCAGCGGAATTTCCGGAAACAACACAGGAACACATGTAAAGCGTATAAATCGAATAACAATTTTCGTACCTTACACGGTTAGGATCTTCCACCTAACTGAAGTGCCGGAATCAGCAAGAGCAAGACAAGGTATCCCGCCCCTCTACGGTATCCACACGAACCGTGATCAAGCCGGAATCGTCACACGTTCTCCAACTTCGAGCTCTCCCGAACTGGTGTGCTAGCAACAGGATTTTCGGGAGCTTTGTGTGGTGTCTCTCTTCTTTCTCAAAGAAGGGTATGTGTGTGTTTTACTCTCAAACTCAGAAGCACTCAAGACACTCTCAAGGATGCTCTGAAAAACTGAATGAATATGAGAGAGAGGAGCAAAATGATCTGATCACTAAGGCACTCCACCCACTCACACATAATGCCATTAGGTTAATAGCAAAATGGCCAACATAGTGGACCAAAGGTGATGACCCTCATCACTAATGTCTCCCACTAACATAATCAGATTACAACACACCACATCACCATGTCTGATCAATAATTCAGATAATTATTGATCCAAAACGACCCTGGTTCAACCATAGTCCAACCACGGTCCAACCACACCCGGTCCAACCATGGTCCAACCACGGTTCAACCACCTGCTCGAATCAACGGTTCTATGTGTGTGACCCTGTAGGCACTTGTAACGTCCGACAATAATTGTAAAATCTCATTTTACAATTATAAGCAAAGAGCGGCGTCTAGCAACACATCATTGCTACCCGAACGACAAGATCAGTACTGATTCTAAATGCCTTGAAACATGTCATCGTCCCTTCGTCCCATTATCAAGATTAAACCGAGACATGGAATATGTCAATCTCGTATATGTTTAATCTCGATTTCTTGATCCTCGAATTAACTGTGTAAAACGGATACCAATGATATCACCATATCATAATCCGAGCACGGCCGTGCATTTACAGTTCAACTCTATCAAGAAACCATCCGATAATATACCCGTTATATGGGTTGGACGAATCCCCTCTGGATCATACAAAACCCACTACACACTTATCATATACCCAATGATTACCCTTAAGTCCACCTAGTTAAGAAATGACTAGGAATAATATCAAAGTATATGACTCACATGTTGGGAACCTTGACGATCTCAGGTCTAAGGACAATACATATAAGAATCCCTATCGACAAACATATAACGCTCCATGTAGCATTCTTATGTGGGTCGGTCCAGTCCACAAGTTCTCCAACTTGTACCCGTATGTAGAATTCATATCACATATAAATTCTCAACTTACGCTAGTCTTAATTTATTATTATAACTCATCCATAATAATAATCGACTAGGGACATTTAAGAATATATCAAATATATATTCTAGGGTTATAAATATGTGCAAGCGATTATCTCATAATCATATTTATTTGAATAACCTTAATGTATATACACGACTATATACGATCATCCATTGATTGGCTTTTGGGCATATTACTAACAGTCCGAACTCCTAAGTATTATATATGTAGCAAGTTATTTTTTTATAAAAAAGAGGTGTATAAACTTTTTGTTTTCTTAGATTATATCCATAAAATATGTAGAGTGATTGTCCAATATTTTGAATAAAAGACAATCACGATAAGTTCATCATAGTGGATTTAGTCCTCTTTATAAGACATCGTTTTTTTTTATTATGATCCTTTTATAAAACTCATATTACCGACCCAGTTATTTTCCAACCAAAAAAAAAACATATGTGCTTTTAGCAAAATATATTAAGAATATTTAAATTAAATATTATCTACGGAGGGTGATCATTTCTCTTTCACTTACAAAAAAAATGGATTTGTAATAATTTATTCTCCGGTAAGAATAAGTGATTAATAATTAAAATGAGATAGCAATAAGATTCAGACAAAAAAAATGATAGCTATAAACTGACATCATTTTGGTCTTAAGAAATATTGTCATGATTAAATTGTCAAATTCATGGTTTTGAATTTAGCTTATGCATAATCTGTTCCTGTAACTTATTAAATCATTACTATGATGATTCGTGAACCTAAGAGGATCTCCTTTCTTCCCTCAGTGTGGACAATGAGAGAAACTGATATTCTTTATTTTTGTGCATCAAAATAAAGAAGAATGAGAATCAATCGTCAACGGCACTGCTCTCCATTTCAACAGAGAGGGAAAATAAAAGTTCCATCCTACGGCTCCCATCGACAACAGGTGGGAAAACATATACATCTTTGGGTGCTCGGGGGAGAAGGGTATGCTAGTAATTCAGCTGGGCCGCTTACTTTATTCAAAGAAAGGCACACTGGTGATGAGTCACACTGATCAAAGTGATTAGTGGTTTGCTTAATTTTTTTTTTTGATAAGAGTGGTTTGCTTAATTGGAGGCGAATTATTGATAGCTAACGCCAAAAAGAAAATAAAAACAATTTAACAAACGTCAAAATAAATAAAGAACCGAAGATCATGAGAGAGATATTTGTTTGGTGTATCTACCTCTGAACGTCCAAAACGGGCCATAAAAATTGAAAAAGGTGGAGACTTAAAAAAAAAAGAGCTTTGCTGGAGCTTGGAGGAGCCACACGAGAATAGCCCATTTCCCTCCCATGTGACATGTCAACCAACTGCTCCTAGTATCTTGTCATATTCACCTCCTCATTACACTCAAAACCCAAATCTTAGTTAAGACTCCTTCCTTCCCTCCTAATTTTTCGATGATTAACCATGATATAATTAGCCCATCTCTTGCTTGAAGTCTGAGTTAAGCGTGGTTACCCAGCTTACTAACACCAATTATAACATGATGGCGACTGGTTATCTAAAAGGACACACTGATATTGATACTCCCACCAAGATAAAGTTGGTAGTAATAGTTGCTCAATCACTTTCCTTTTTCTTCGTTCATCATTTATTCATAGCTTTTACATTTTTCGTGCAATGGGGTTATACATATATTTTTTGGTTCAAAAATATATGTGTGTGTATAATAAACGATGGTGCAAGTGCAAGTGCAATGGCTTATCTATACCGATAAAAAAAAAAAAATTGCAATGGGTATTTACTATATCACTGAAACAGCATGTAAACCGATATCTTGTAAATTGTTTAAAAAACTCACTATTACACCTACCTATTCTCCTATATATTTTGTACAAAGAACACTGAAATTGAATGGGAAAATACATAGCTCAAACTGCTCTTCTTCCTCATCTTCTTTTTCCTCCTCTTCAACTTCATCTTCCTTAATATTATACACTCTATTTTTAACACGTTATCAGCACGATCGTCCTACCCAGAGCATGAAACTAGTGCTGAAAAGAGAAAAAAAAAGGAACCAGAAACGAAACCAAAGCCGTGAACAGTGTGTCACCTCAAAGCTCTCCTCTGGTTACTGTTCACCCGTAAGAGATTCGCGCCGCCTCTCGTCTCACCACCACCACCAGTCTCATCATCGCGCCGTCGCCGACCTGCCACTACTTTCCCCGTCCTCTGCCGCCGCCGTACGCGCCGCCAGGAGGTGATAACCCGACGAGCGACCCGTCGGATCCACCTCCCCTGCTCGCGACAAGCAACCACCTGCAACCAGCAGCCGCTGCCTTCCTTCTCCTCGCGTCGCCTGCACGTCGTGCGCAACCGTCGCCTCTCGTCCGTTGCTGCAGACCGTCGCCGCATTGCCGTTGCAGCCGAACCGAGACAACCACCTGCAGCCACCAGCGACTCGCCTCCTGCCGTCCACCTGCACGGCCGCCGCCTCGCCGTCCCCTGCCTCGCCTCTTGCTCGCCTCCTTCCTCGCGAGCGCCGCTGCCCACGAACTAAACAAGGTAAGCTGAAGGTTGAAGACGACCCGATCGGGTCGTGAGTTGGGTGGGGTTGACCCGCGTGTGGATGGGCTGGAGGAGCTTGGGTCTGGGCTCGGGTGCTGGGCTGGCTGGCTCGGGCTTCTGCACGGGCCTGCGCCTGACCTGGGCTGGGCACTGTGCAAGGTCTGGACTGGCACAGTTCATGGCCCAGTCCGGAAAAAAAAATAATCAAAAATATATACATAATAACTATAACAAGTAAATATTCTGGAAGTGAAAAAAAAATTATATGGTACATGATTATATTTTTTTTGAAAACGAAATAATTATTTGGTATGTTATTTTGACACTTGGAAATTAAATGGTGAATGATGATGATAAAAGACATAACCCAGGATGATATCTGAGTCGGATTATATTTAATTTTATGGTATAGCATATCATTTCCATATCAATTTATGTGCATCTTATGTGATCATATTATATTATTTTCATGAAACCAAGGTAATCATTTCTAATTTTTTTTTCAATTCGCATTTGTTTATTTGCTTAGTATTCAATATTGGCCGGCTAAGCCGCCTTATCTTTTTGTTGGCCGGCAAAGCCACCTTGTTTCATTTGTTGGCCGGCTAAGCCGCCTTTATCGAGTAAGCGTATATTATGCTATTATTAATGCTGAAAGATTTATCTAGTAAGCATATATTATGTTATTATTATTGCTGAAAGATTTATCGAGTAATATATATTATATACTTTATGTCATACTGTTATATCTTTTATCATTACTGTTTATATTATGAATTTTGAATACGAGGCCAAGAAATTTCCGGAAAAAATTTTATCATGGGCGCTGAAATGTATTTAAATGCTAATAGTCTGGAAGACACAACAAAGGGATGCAATAAAGCAAAGACTGGATGCTTTACTGCCAAAAGATCCTGCAGATCTTTAAAGAAATAAAAAATTGAAGAAAAATATGACCACCAGAAGTTGGATATTATATGACCACCAGAAGATGGATATTCTCCCAAAATTTTATTGCATGTGTATGCACCTGAAGTTGCAAGAATTTAAATCTATATAATGCAGTTATATTTCGAATGAATTCTCAGATGATATTGTGTGGAGAATATGTTATTGATGTTGATATGAAAAGAAAATGATTTAATGCATCATATATGCTCCTGCAGTAGCAATATGGTGGAAGAGAATTCACGAAATATTTGATTTAATCATATGCCTCATTATGGCAGAACGAAGTGACTAACTATAAATAAAAACTATTATGAATCTTGTCCAATTGGTTCTACTCCATTCCCTGAAGTGAATGCGATTGTACATGATAATATTGGCTATGAACATTCAATTGGACACAAACAGGCCTTATAATAAGGCATCTAGTAAATTGTTATTAAGTGTCCCTGAAGGGCAAATCTAATATTGATGAAAACGTTGCTTACCCTGAAGGTGCAAGCCAATATATATTGAATGATTTTATTTTATGTTTAGCTTTATTATTATTTGTTGTATTATGTTTATTTTACAGCATGTTATAACTGTTAAATCTTTAATGAGAACATGAAACTACCATTTCTAGAATTATGACTCGGGCATTTTTCCTGGAGACAATGCAATGACATATTTCGTATTTAATAAACGGAAATTATTCATAAGTAACATATGATAGTACAATCTCAAGAAAATTAATATGCTCTAGAAGAGCACAAGTTTACTATGCTCTAGAAGAGTATATATTTAAGCTCCAGAAGAGCATAACTTTCACTATACTTTAGAAAAGTATATATTTAAGCTCCGGAAGAGCACAAATTATATTATGCTCTAGAATAGTACACATTTACGCTCCAAAAGAGTATGAGTTTTAATATGCTCCGGAAGAGTAAAATGTTGATGCTCTGGAAGAGCTTGAATTTTATTATACTCTTGAAGAGCAAAATTTTTCCTACTTACAATAATTAATGAATATTATGTTGAGACAATAAGTGAAAGAGATATTGAATATCTCCATATTAAAAAAAAAGGGCTATTGTTGTAGGTAACAAACAAGTTGTGGAAAGTTTACCTACGTTATTCATTAGAATGTGCTACATAAATATTCGAGTAATTGAAGCTTACCATATCCAGTTAGAAGCTGGAATGCACTAGCCTGAAGCTAGTAATTTCAAGTTATTAAATACATAGTTTGCACAGCCTGAAGCTGAGACCAACTAGACGTTGGCTGATGGATATGTAATTTACAGCTAGTATGCATCAGCCAGAAGCTGGTAAATATATAGCAGCCTGAAGCTGGCACCAACTTGAAGTTGGTTTATGGATTTCTTGTTTGGCAAGACCAGTTGGGCCATTCCGGATCAATAATGATGTGCGGAATTTATTTGGACATTCATTGAAAAACCAGAAGTTTTTACAATCAATGAATTTCCATGTGTTTGTTTGCTGCGAAGAAAATATTAATTGTTTGGTCTTCCTATGATGAGGTTGGCCTAGAATCACCAGCAAGTTTGGAAATAATTCAGGGACATGTACGCGGACTAATAAATCCGCCAAGTTGACCATCTAGGTAATTTTATGGTTTTAATCAATGCATCGACTAGATGGTCTAATGTGTGCTTATTAGACGCAATTTGGAATTTTGCGCGCTTATTTTATAATTAAGCTAATTGCGGGTACACATACCCAATTACTTTATAAGACTATATGTCTAGAAAATACTGGTGTATCCCTTCAATGGTTAATGTATATTGTTGGAAATAATGGTTGAACATCCTGTCGCTTATGTTCACACCCAAAAACGATCTGGATGAATCGTTTATTGAATATTTCCAATTGATTGCAAGACCATTGATAATGTGATATTACTATTTGAGAACGTGGTATTTTCATGCAGCAACACTTGTGTGCATCAAACCAACAAGTTATCATAAGATCTCCCCATTTAATTTGTTCATGGTCACGACCTAGTATCTCCCATCTTCGGACCATTGGTTGTACAGTATATGTGCCTAATGCTTCACCACAGCATAGTAAAGTTGGTCCTTAAAGAAGGTTGGGAATATATATTGGGAATGAATCTCCATCAAAATTGTTGAAACCATTGGAGATTTGTTTACAACAAGATTTGCTTATTATTAATTTGATGAAAGTGTTTACCCAACATCAGGGGGAGAAAATAAGCAGCTGGATCAAGATATTATTGAAATGCTATATTAATATCTAGTTTTGATCCTCAAATAAATAAGTATGAACCTGAAGCGCCCCAACCCGTATTTACCGTACACAGTAAACACGAGCCAGAACTGTTCTTATTACAGTAGCAGACAGTACATACATTATAAAATACAATACAAGCAATCTCAAATACAATATCCGTCACCCGATCCCGGGGACCATTATTCAAACCACAACGGCAATAGCAGAAACATATAATACAAGATACATCAACATAAAAAATATCAGCAGCGAAAGACTTAGAATGAGATGCAGCGGAGGTATGGATCCGGGGTCTGGTGGAGTAGAAACAGCAGCTGGCCGAACCACGTACCTGTACTACGAGCAACTCATCCTACGGGATGAAACCCCGCAGGCGAGGGGTGAGCCCAAAGTTCTCACCGACGAAGGATAAACAGTAATATGCAGGAAACACAATACTTTCAAAGTAAAATTCCAGCAAAAGACATAACAAGAAACAACTAGTAAAATAACTGAGCCAAGACCAAAAGAATGCTTAATTATTATCAATTTTATCTTTCGGGGCCCTGTCACTGGACAAGCTAGGGGTCAGACCTGGTTATTAACATGTTCCGGGTGCTAGATCAATCCAGGGATCGACATCCCAAAAATATAGAACCCAGGGATAGACATCCTAAAAATATAATAACGGGATAGACATCCAAGCATAGACATGCTTAACACAAGTAACCCAGATCATAGCCACCACAAAAACAGTCTCTAACCAACTAGTCGTACCACTACTTTCCTAGTGACAAATAAGTCGTCAACACAACTTCCAATTATCCAATTATCTCATCGTATCGGTAAATTCACAATCAACAAATCAACAATAACAGCATTAATACCACAATCAAACTCAATTGGCTCAGCAGTTCAATCAGGCAAATAATCACAGAAAAACAAATACAGTATCATGTGCAGCATACTAAAGGTTATCCATCCTCACCTTAGCCGATTTCCCTACTCCTGAAAGTCCTCAAATTGTCCCGGCTCCGGTTCCACGGGATACTGTTTGTTATCGGCTCCTAAATAGCAAACAATGGCATATATTCACATAAGATACACATAAATGCAAATGATGCTATACCGTAAAATAAAACCTAAACTGGTTCGTCTACGTCCCGGTAAAACCCCGTTATCATTATCATTCACCATTTATTATTCCTTTGTCTAAATACCATACTGTATTTACTCGGTTATTATTCCGGCATATGCTTTTTTAATACCCTTTCCTTATTTATTTTATAAGTCTGCACTTCCAAAAATAATTATTATTGACTAAATACATATTCCTAAAATAATATTGTGTCAAAGGACTTATTTCATTTATCCTTACAAATATAATTATATGCCATGTATATACTTTTCTGCCGTATTTTTCCAAAGTATATACTTATCATAAAATATTTTCTCAAATGCTATTGTACGTATATATCTCTTCTTAAAAGTAATTATTATAACGTATTTCAAAGGTATTTATCATATAATATTTTCCGGTATAACATTTACATCCTATATATCCTTATGAAAGTTTATCACAATTTAATAATTATGTTATAATTATCATATGAGGGTAATTATTCTCTTTTACTTCACAAAATTATAACCATATACTACCCTTTTCATTATTTTCAGAAAAAAAAATTATATCTGCGATATGTTTGTTTTTTATAATTCCAGAATTATACATACCTCTATTTTTATTTTTATTATCATTACTATTTTTTTTAATTATTTCGGACTGGGCCAAGGTCCAAGCCCAAGCCTAGTGTGCTTAAACCTAATTCCTAGCCCAGATCAAATCCAACCCAACTCACACCAAGCCCAACACCTAAAACCCAAAACCCAAGCCCATAACTCTTCAGGCCGGGTTAACCCGTGACCCGCTTCATGACCCATCCGGGTCAAAGTCTCCACAACGGATCTGCTCACCTCGGGGTTGACGGCGGCGGCGCGAGCAGGTGCAGGAGAAGGCGAGGGCGGCGACGAGCGGAACGGCGGCGTAAGGAGAGATAGACGCCGCGGCTGCTGGTGTGCAACTCGGTCGTCTCCGGTTGCGGGTCGCCGTGCGTGGAGAGGAGAACGGGCTGCAGGGGTCGATGGTGACGACGACTCCAGGCGGCGGCGAAGCGAGAGAAAGGATGGAGGAGACGGCGGCTATCCTTTGCCTGCCCCGGCTGGTCGACGCGGTGCGGAAAGAGGAGGAAGATGGTAGCTGGTGTGATGGCGTGGGTGATGCTGACGGCGGTCGATGGTGGCGGAAGTGACGGGTTGTTGTGTTTTTGGTTTTTTTTTCTTTTTATATTTATGTAATACTAGTAATATCATAGTGTAATTAACATCTGGGGAGGGATTTCTTGTACAGAGGGAAAAATGGGTAGAAGGTGGGTGTCTGGGTTTTGCTTGCAGAAGCAAAGCAGAGGTAAGTTTTTTTTATTTTTTGCAGCCAGAGGAAGGACACAAGCGTGGAAGTTGCAAAGAAGTTTCAAGGAGGCTTCAGGCTGAAAAAGTGTGAGGAGGAAGAATTTGATTGTCTTGCTGGAGAAGGAGAAGATTACCGGGTGAAGCTTCATGGTGAAGAGGAAGCTTCGTGTAGCAGGGAAAAACGTGGTGCAAGTGTGTTACACACACTCAAGCGGGTATCGTCCAGACCAGCAAATAACTAAAGTACCCTTATTACTTTATTTCTGGTCCGTTCTTTCGAGGTTAAACCTGTCTTTCCTCGAAATTCCTAGACCCAAAAAATACCAACTCTGGTCCGTAAAGTCCGTAGAAAAATCTACAACGTGGGGTAAGGGTCGGTTTCGAAATTTGATGAATAGTTTACCCTGAAATAATTACCCAAGATTATTTTCATTAGGTAAATTACTGTACAAGCTTTTACAGTCCCGGTAAAAACATAAATTTTACCCGAGCCGTTACAGTCTACCCCCCTTAAAGGAATTTTGTCCTCGAAATTCATTCCTACTCTGTGAAGAGATGCAGATACTGGGACCGCATGTGTTCTTCAACTTCCCAAGTGGACTCGTTAGCGGAATGCTTACTCCACTTGACCTTAACCATGGGAATGGTACAGTTCTGCAACTGCCGAACTTCTCGAGCAAGAATCTGTTCTGGCACTTCTGTGTAGGTGAGGTCCTCTGCTACCTCAACATCCACTGGGCCACAATATGGCTAGGGTCCGATCGATATTCCCTTAGAATAGAGACATGGAACATGTCATGAATACGTGATAGCTCATCAGGTAACGATAACCTGTAGGCTAGTGGTCCAATTCTCTCCACGATCTCATAAGGTCCGATATATCTCGGGCTCAGCTTCCCTTTTTTGCCGAACCGAATCACACCCTTCCAAGGTGCTACTCTGAGGAAAACCTTCTCACCAACATTGTACTCCATCTCTCGTCGGTGTTTGTTAGCGTAGCTCTTCTACCGATCTTGAGCAGCTCTCATACACTGTTTCACCTTCTCGATCTTGTCCACTGTCTGTTGGACTAATTCCAGCCCAACAATCAGTCTCATGGATTCTTCATCCCAACACACTGGACTCCTACACTTTCTTCCGTAGAGGGCCTCAAAAGGTGGCATACCAATGCTAGAATGGTAGCCGTTGTTATATGCAAACTCTGCCAAAGGTAGGTACTTATCCCAACTCCCACTGAAGTTAAGTGCGCAAGCCCTCAACACATCCTCCAGTGTCTGTATGGTCCTCTCCGACTGTCCATCTGTCTGAGGGTGAAAAGCTGTGCTGAAGCTTAACTTAGTTCCCAAAGTTGCTTGTAAGCTCTTCCAGAAACTTGATGTGAACCTCAGATTCCTGTCTGAGACTATAAATCCCATGTAGTCTTATAACCTCCGCAACGTACTTACCCGCCAATGTGTCCATGGTATCAGTTTGGCGGATAGGTAGAAAATGTGCCGATTTTGTTAATCGGTCAACGATGACCCAAATAGCATCATGCTGCCTCCGAGTCATCGGTAAACCAATCACAAAATCCATGGTGATCATCTCCCACTTCCACTCTGGCACTGTCAAGGATCTCAACTTCCCTGCTGGAGCTTAATGCTCAGCTTTCACCTGTTGGCAAGTGAGACATTTTGCAACATACTCAGCTACATCCTTCTTCATACGAGGCCACCAGAAATGACTCTTCAGGTTTTGATACATCTTGGTGCTTCCAGGATGCATCGCATATGGCGTCATATGACCTTCTTCCAGGATCTAACTATGCAGGTTGTTGACATTGGGTACACATACCCGTTTCCCAATCATCAGTGCTCCATCATCAGCTATATGAAACTTATCTCCTTTTCTACTCCTTACTCCTTCCTTAAGCTTGACCAGGTCGGGATCTCCATCTTGTAACTCTACTATCCATCCTCTCAGGTTAGACTTGATACACATGTGTGCCAGTAAAGCTCCTGTATCATCAACTGACAAACCAACTCCCAGCTTTCTTAACTCGATAAGTGAGAACATCGAGTAACTAGTGGAAGCATCTTCTGGTTGTCTCCGGCTTAAGGCATCAGCTACCACATTAGCTTTTCCTGGGTGATACTCGATAGTACAGTCATAATCATTGAGTAACTCAACCCAACATCTTTGTCGTAGGTTAAGCTCCTTCTGAGTCATGATGTACATAAGACTCTTGTGATCGGTGAAAATCCGACACTTATCTCCAAACAAATAGTGTCTCCAAATCTTTAGAGCCAAGATCACAGCTGCCATCTCAAGATCATGCGTCGGATAATTCTTCTCGTGAGTCCTTAATTGCCTAGAGGCATAGGCAATCCCCCGTCCTTCTTGCATCAGCACGGCTCCTAATCCAAGTCCCGATGCGTCACAAAACAATACATACTCAACACCAGGCTTCGGTACTGTCAAAACTGGTGTTGTGGTCAGCTTCTTCTTAAGCTCCTTAAAACTCTGCTGACATTCTGGGCTCTAAATAAATGCCTGTTCTTTCCTTATTAGCTTGGTCATGGGACTGGCTAACAAGGAAAAACCTTCAATGAACCTCTGATAATATCCTACAAGTCCAAGGAAGCTTCTGACTTCGGATACATTCTTAGGTGGTTCCCACTCCAACACGGCCTTTACTTTGGCAGGGTCAACTTTTATTCCATCCCCGCCAACCACATGTCCAAGGAAAGAAATTTCTCCAAGCCAAAATTCACACTTGCTGAATTTGGTACAACTGCTTCTCCCGTAACCTCTGTAACACTATCCTCAAATGCTCTTCATGTTCCTCCTTGTTCTTGGAGTAAATGAGAATGTCGTCGATGAAGACCACAACAAACTTATCCAAAAACTCATTCAAGACCAAGTGCATCAAGCACATGAACACTGTCGGTGCGTTGGTCAATCCGAACGGTACCACTGTGAACTCGAAATGACCATACCGTGTGCGGAAGGAAGTCTTCGGTATGTCCTTCTCAGCAATCTTGATCTGGTGATACCCAGACCGAAGATCAATCTTGGAAAACACAGTGGCTCCTTGTAACTGGTCAAACAAATCATCAATCCTAGGCAACGGGTATTTGTTCTTAATTGTCACCTTGTTTAGCTTGCGGCAGTCTACACACATCCGCAAGCTACCGCCATTCTTCTTGACAAACAGAATTGGTGCACCCCATGGTGAAGTACTGGGTCTGATGAAACCTTTTTCTAACAGCTCGTCCAACTGCTTCTTCAGCTCCTGAAGCTCTGTTGGTGCCATCCTGTATGGAGCCATCGATATGGGTGTGACTCCTGGCATCAGGTCGATGGTATACTCAACCTCTCTGTCAGGTGGCAAACCTGGCAAATCATCTGGGAAGACATCAGGGAACTCCTTCACTACTGATATACCTCCCGGGGTAGGATCCCGTGTATCTACACTTGTGATGTGGTTCAACAAAACATCTGGACCATGCGACTTCGCTCCAGAATCCTGCATAGCAGATATGCTACACGTGGTAGCAGCTCTCCTAATACCGGTTACCAAAACTTGTCGTCCATTATCGGAAGTCAGCAGCACTTCCTTAGTCCGAAAATTCACCAGGGCATTATATCTTGACAACCAATCCATCCCTAGGATTATGTCGAATCCTCCCATGTTCATCACAACCAAGCGAGCTAAGAAAACCTCATCATCATAAGAAAGGAGAACATCCTTGCACACTTGTGTTAATCTCACCACTATGCCCGCGGGTAATCTAACCCTCAACGGACTTGCTAAACTCTCTTCCTTACAGCTATGTTGTATGGCAAAACTCTGAGCGATAAAAGAATGTGTGGAACCAGGATCAATCAAAGTGTATGCAATACTACCAAAAGCTGTAAAGGTACCTGCAATGACATCAGCATTCTCGGGATCATCCTCAGCCGTGGTCACAAATGCCCTCGGAGCGACTACACTCTGGTTCATAGTTGACTGTGTCCGAGTAGGAGCAGCTCCACGTCCACGGCCTCGGCCAACTCCAGAACCACTAGGTACACTGGCCACTGATGCTTGTACGGTTTGAGCAGGAACAGGAACTCCGGATCTTCCCAACCTAGGACACGAACTCCGATAGTGCCCAACTTCATTGCACTCAAAGCACCTCACCTTAGACAGAGGAGGTCTAGGGCGAGTGTCTCCGGACGAGGTCCCTCCAGACTAGGTCCATGAACTCCCACGATTGTTATTATAGCCTCGACCCTGGGACACTGGCATGGATTGAGTCTGTCCATACCCTGACCTATTACCGGCATTCTGGAACCTCTTGTTCTGATTCCCAGCATTCTGTGCAAATTTCCTCTTCCGGACTTCTTCCTTCTCTCTCTCGTTCCCCATCCAGATAACTTCTGCTCGAAGGGCGTCCTCAAGCATATCCTGATAAGTCTCATAAACTTTGCATCCCATGACTGTCTGGATGCAGGATCGCAAACCATCCCAGAAACGCTTGCATCTAGCCTCTGGTGTGAACACATACTCCGATGCATAGATGGACAAACGATCAAACTGGATCTCATAGTCATTCACCGACTGTCCGATTCACTGTCGCAGACTCAGGAATTCTCGCTTGAGCTGGTCCTGGTAAACATCGGTAACAAACTTCCTCCTGAACATCTCAGTGAACTGTGCCCAAGGCATGGTGACTGGTTTCGCCATGTCACGTGTTGCTGAATCCCACCAATCAACAACAACATTGCGGAACATGGATGCAACATACCTAGCCCACCTGTCTTCTGTGCATCTCAGCTTCAACATCACTCGGTGAGCTTGACGGAGCCATTCGTCAGCTGCCTGTGGGTTAGTAACCCCTGTAAAAGCATCAAGACCTAACTTAGACAGCTTGGTGTAAATAGGATCCTCAACAGGCCCCTGATTCTCCTGTTCACGGGCTTCTCGGGCCTCTAAACGAGCATCCCTGGCTTCTTGACGCTACAGAATCTGCCATGGTATGCATGATTTGTGTTGTGTCGCCCGGTACTACCGCGGGTACTTGTCCACCCACGACCGGTTGCGGCTGATCGACCGATACTTGATCATCCTCCAAACGCTACTCAGCATGCTGGTTTCCTCCCACTGGATCCATTCGTACCTATATGAGAATGTATGCATGCATGTTATGACAAGGAAGTAACTAGATTATGCACATATAGGCAACAAACAAGCACAATTATCACCCTAAGGACCTACTGCCTGCTCCGCTACCAAAACGAAGCGCCCCGACCCGTATTTACCGTACACAGTAAACACGTACCAGAACTATTCTTATTACAGTAGCAGACAGTACATACATTATAAAATACAATACAAGCAATCTCAAATACAACATCCGTCACCCGATCACGGGGACCATTATTCAAACCACAACGGCAGTAGCAGAAACATATAATACAAGATACATCAACATATAAAATATCAACAGCGGAAGACTTAGAATGAGATGCAGCGGAGGTATGGATCCGGGGTTTGGTGGAGTAGAAACAGCAGCTGGCCGAACCACGTACCTGTACTACGAGCAACTCATCCTACGGGATGAAACCCCGCAGGCGAGGGGTGAGTCCGAAGTGCTCACCGTCGAAGGATAAACAGTAATATGCAGGCAACACAATACTTTCGAAGTAAAATTCCAGCAAAAGACATAACAAGAAACAACTAGTAAAATAACTGAGCCAAGACCAAAAGAATGCTTAATTATTATCATTTTTATCTTTCGGGGCCCTGTCACTGGACAAGCTAGGGGTCAGACCTGGTTATTAACATGTTCCGAGTGCTAGATCAATCCAGGGATCGACATCCCAAAAATATAGAACCCAGGGATAGACATCCCAAAAATATAATAACGGGATAGACATCCCAAGAATAGACATGCTTAACACAAGTAACCCAGATCATAGCCACCACAAAAATAGTCTCTAACCAACTAGTTGTACCACTACTTTCCTAGTGACAAATAAGTCGTCAACACAACTTCCAATTATCCAATTATCTCATCATATCGGTAAATTCACAATCAACAAATCAACAATAACAACATTAATACCACAATCAAACTCAATTGGCTCAGCAGTTCAATCAGGCAAATAATCACAGAAAAACAAATACAGTATCATGTGCAGCATACTAAAGGTTATCCATCCTCACCTTAGCCGATTTCCCTACTCCTGAAAGTCCTCAAATTGTCCCGGCTCCGGTTCCACGGGATACTGTTCGTTATCGACTCCTAAATAGCAAACAATGGCATATATTCACATAAGATACACATAAATGCAAATGATGCTATACCGTAAAATAAAACCTAAACTGGTTCGTCTACGTCGCGGTAAAACCCCGTTATCATTATCATTCACCATTTATTATTCCTGTGTCTAAATACCATACTGTATTTACTCGGTTATTATTCCGGCATATGCTTTGTTAATACCCTTTCCTTATTTATTTTATAAGTCTGCACTTCCCAAAATAATTATTATTGACTAAATGCATATTCCTAAAATAATATTGTGTCAAGGGACTTGTTTCATTTATCCTTATAAATATAATTATATACCATGTATATACTTTTCTGCCGTATTTTTCCAAAGTATATACTTATCATAAAATATTTTCTCAAATGCTATTGTACGTATATATCTCTTCTTAAAAGTAATTATTATAACGTATTTCAAAGGTATTTATCATATAATATTTTCCGGTATAACATTTACATCCTATATATCCTTAAGAAAGTTTATCACAATTTAATAATTATGTTATAATTATCATATGAGGGTAATTATTCTCTTTTACTTCACAAAATTATAACCATATACTACCCTTTTCATTATTTTCAGAAAAAAAAATTATATCTGTGATATGTTTGTTTTTTATAATTCCAAAATTATATATGCCTCTATTTTTATTTTTATTATCATTACTATTTTTTTTAATTATTTCGGACTGGGCCAAGGTCCAAGCCCAAGCCCAGTGTGCTTAAACCCAATTCCTAGCCCAGATCAAATCCATCCCAACTCACACCAAGCCCAACGCCTAAAACCCAAAACCCAAGCCCATAACTCTTCAGGCCGGGTTAACCCGCGACCCGCTTCATGACCCATCCGGGTCAAAGTCCCCACAACTGATCTGCTCACCTCGGGGTTGACGGCGGCGGCGCGAGCAGGTGCAGGCGAAGGCGAGGGCGGCGACAAGCGGAACGGCGGCGTAAGGAGAGATAGACGCCGCGGCTGCTGGTGTGCGACTCGGTCGTCTCCGGTTGCGGGTCTGTAACGCCCCCAATTTCGTTAATCGATTTTTTCGGAATTTTCAAAATTTTCCGGGAGTCTTTGGTTATGAAATTATTGTTATAATCAATTTATTCTCTTTGAAAATATTATTTTTACTTTTAGAATTTATCCTTATTCGGGTTGTTTGGGAACAATTGGAGTTTCGGGGTGAAATATGGAGTTTATCGTAGTTTCACCAAAACTACGTCGTTTTGGACTAAAGTAAGGGAAAAAAAACCTAATACTATGCGTGCGTTGACCAGGGGAGTTGGCCGCGCCTTAGACCAAAACGACGTCGTTTTGGTCTAGGCTGGCCAACCCTAACCTTTCTCCTCTTTCTTTTCTCTCTCTCTCTTTTCTTTTTCTTCTCTTCCGCGCCGTCACTCTCCCACGAGCTCTCTCTTTCCCCCATGTTTCCCTTCCTGTTTTCTCTCCCAAGATCTTTTCCCCAAACGGTCACCAAAACCCCGCAATTCAATTCTCTCTTTACTTTCCTTCACAGAACCCAACATCCCCTTCCGTTCTCTTTTCAAGTCGCCGCCACCTGGGTCACGAGTCGCCGCTGTGACGAACAAGGAGGAGGTGTCGGGGGTTTGTCACCCGCGCTAGGACTGGTTCGCGACGGGCGTGGCTCGGGTTGGGCTCGTCAATGGCGGTGTGTGAGGATGTTGTTGGTGTTCGGTTGGTGGCCGGCAATGACTGCGTTGCTGGGTGAGTTCCGTTTCCTTTTCTCCTTCCATCTCGGATTTCCTCCTCTCTTGTTTATGTTTAAACTCGAGCTTTCTTCTATCGGGTAAGGCCGATGCTACTTTCCTTTCATCTTTCCCTCCCTTGCTCTATCTGACTTCTTTCTCTCTTTGTGGTTGATAATTAAACACGATTTAATAGACTTGTGTTAATGACGAGTTCGTGTAATATGCTGATGGACGATGCATGTGGACCTGGTGTTGATACTCTGCAAAATCCGATTGTATGCTGAGGGTTGTAGGCTCGGTGTTCTGCTTCAGTTGTTAGAATTAGTGGACGATTCTGGTGGGTAAGTGTTCTAACAACCCTCCTTATATATATATATATATTTTTTTTTCCTTTGAGCCTTGCTGTTAGGGTCGTTTAGAGTTTGAACGGTGTGTGTGGTCTCGGGTTTTATCTTATTTGTCATTTATGGCTTTGATTGTACCCACTAAGCTATCAATCGACTGAGGAATAATTAAATAATGATACTTCGGTCTCCACTGTGCTTAAATCTTGAAACAACAAAAAACATTAGTGTTGCAAACTGCATATCTTGGGAGTTTAGTGCGCTAAACATGGCCTATATGATTTTTCTTTCTGGAAATGCATTCTGATCAACTCATCATGTTTATGCGCACTCTTGATGCTAAAACATTGACAGCTAGCAACTAATTGTGAGTTGGCAGTTCAAGTGCCTTTAACCTGTTTTCAAAGCGTGACAACAAATCAAAATATTTATTCCAATCAGATAGGCTTGTCATGGAGTTTTACGCCATGAAACCTTGATTTACACGCATTGACTTCTTTGGCATTGATAATAAGATTTTCACTTTGAGGCTGTGGCTTGTACGCCTGGAAATTCTTTGAACTTGATTTATCAGTTTATAAATGGTCTTTAATTCTCTTAAGACTATGAGCTTAGACCCTGACTTTGGGCTTAGGCCAATAATTGGTATGGCTTTATGCCCATGTGTGTTTTGGAGATTATAGATAATGCACTCTAGGCCCAATTGTTTCCAATCGGATTTAAGTTAAGTATAGAATTCTGGAGTTTGGGTTTAGACCTTGATCTTCTGGTAACAGACTTAGTGTTGCGGGTTAAACTCGAGATTATACCGTTGGCATGTCTTTATTGTATTTGTTAAGAATAAGCATCTTATATGATGTGTACGTTCGTAGGATGTTACGGACATAGGAATGTCGGGGCGGAACGAGGCTTCGGGTCTCGAGGCAATTAATATGGCCTAGGTGAGGACTTATAAACCTTTGTATGCATTACTACCTACAATACTCGGTTAATTAACATGATATGCAAAGTGGTAATATTTGTTTGGCACTGAATGCTGTATGTGTGTATACCTGTTGTGCTGATGTTGCTATTTGCAAAGTGTATTATATTGATGATACCTATGATGTGGTGTGCCTGATTATGTGACCTGTTGTCCGATGTGAATCGTGTGCCTGTGTGATAAGACATGCCAGTTGGGCATGATTTGTTTGATATGATTAAATAATATGAGATATGATTCTGTGGTTCGTGTGGTGACTTGAGGCTGGAGGCCCGGATTTCAGAATAAGATATTAAATCCACACAACCTGTTTGATAATAACATATGGCAAAACTCTTTATACATAATTGAGAATGACAAATTATAATAATTCTACTGTGGGGCTGTTGACCGGTTGGTTCGAGCGGGAAGTGATACCCCTCGGGATTGCATGCGGGATAGCATGGTATATGCGGTTTGGCATATGGGTCTGTGATGACCGGTTCTAGCTCCCTCTTTCTATCTCCCCATTTCTACCTCCCTCTTTCTCTCTGTCTGTCTCTCTCTCTCACTGATTATATTGGGCCTTGCCCTGTTTATATTGGGCTTATGCCCTGGTTGTCTCATGAGACGAGACCGAGCTCGACGCACACAGTAGAGGGCCCTAATAAAACATTCAACCCTAATAACAATAAAGTATAATGATAATTAAGTGATTAAAGATCAGTGTTGGTTTGAAGTCTGGTGATGACTTGTATTGTTCATTGTGACTTGTTTGTGGATTGTGGTTGCTGTTGCCTGATGCTGGTGTGCTTGTAGTTGAATTGTATTTGTATACACTGGTTTATTTGTTTGTGGTGAGACAGTGGTTGGTCTCACCCCCCTCACAGTCTTTTACAAGTTAACTGCTCATGGAGCAGTGGTGCATATCAGCAGGTGGCGGTGCTTTTCTCCTCGGGTCGGATCCATAGGGTTCATTGCATGCATGTTGCTATGTATTTTTGTCTTCCGCTGCGTACTTGATTCTATTGTATTATTTATTATTTGATTGAATGTTGATCTTGTTGTTGATACCGTATCCCAGGTAGAAGGGCATTTGGGTCACTTCTCATGTTGTAATTAATTTAATGGGTTATTTGGGATACGGGTGTTTAGTTGATGGTTTTTTCGTGTCCCGGGAATGATAAGGGTAATTTGGTCATTTTATATTTAAATTCTATTTTATATTATAAATTGGGACACGGGCGTTTCAGGGTCGCCGTGCGTGGAGAGGAGAACGGGCTGCAGGGGTCGATGGTGACGACGACTCCAGGCGGCGGCGAAGCGAGAGAAAGGAAGGAGGAGACGACGGCTATCCTTTGCCTGCCCCGGCTGGTCGACGCGGTGCGGAAAGAGGAGGAAGATGGTAGCTGGTGTGATGGCGTGGGTGATGCTGGCGGCGGTCGATGGTGGCGGAAGTGACGGGTTGTTGTGTTTTTGGTTTTTTTTTCTTTTTATATTTATGTAATACTAGTAATATTATAGTGTAATTAACATCTGGGCAGGGATTTTTTGTGCAGAGGGAAAAATGGATAGAAGGTGGGTGTCTAGGTTTTGCTTGCAGAAGCAAAGCAGAGGTAAGTTTTTTTTATTTTTTGCAGCCAGAGGAAGGACACAAGCGTGGAAGTTGCAAAGAAGTTTCAAGGAGGCTTCAGGCTGAAAAAGTGTGAGGAGGAAGAATTTGATTGTCTTGCTGGAGAAGGAGAAGATTCCCGGGTGAAGCTTCATGGTGAAGAGGAAGCTTCGTGCAGCAGGGGAAAAAAGTGGTGCAAGTGTGTTACACACACTCAAGCGGGTATCGTCCGGACCAGCAAATAACTAAAGTACCCTTATTACTTTATTTCTGGTCTGTTCTTTCGAGGTTAAAGCTGTCTTTCCTTGAAATTCCTGGACCCGAAAAATACCAACTCTGGTCCGTAAAGTCCGCAGAAAAATCTAAAACGTGGGGTAAGGGTCGGTTTCGAAATCTGATGAATAGTTTACCCTGAAATAATTACCCAAGATTATTTTCATTAGGTAAATTACTGTACAAGCTTTTACAGTCTCGGTAAAAACATAAATTTTACCCGGGCCGTTACAGAACCTGAAGTTCAAAAGATGATTCATTTGCAAAAGATTAATAAGTCAATTGCCAGACATATTTTTGAAAAATGTGACCAAATCTTATATACCAGCTGCAGATGCTCCTATTCAAATTGATGTTCCTGAAGAATAATTAATGTATGCAAATGAATCTAAAGTACGCCAGAAACGTAGAATATACTCGGTTCCAAAAGAAAAAAAATTCTCGATAGAGAAAAAGGAGAAAAGAGATAAGATGGCCCAGTGAGAAAATAAGGCCTCCAGTAAAGGTTCATATTAAAAGTCTTCAAGAAGAGGAAAATCCCCCAGAAGAGGTTTCTGACACAATTGATAAAGTTCCAGAAGTAACTCAGGTACCTGAAATAAATGAAAACGACGAGATCTCGATTAATTATTCAGTGTCAGGAATAAGATGGAACTGACGTGAAATAACCGTCGACGGAATATTTATTTTATATAGTGCCAAATATTATGAAAGAAAATGAGGATCATGAACCTACACCTATTGATGAATGTAGGCGCAGATTGATTGGCCAAAATAGAGAAATATAATTAAGGCTGTGTTAGACTTGCTTGTAAAGCGAGAAATTTTCGGACCTGTAGTCCGTACACCAGATGGTGTAAAATTGGTCGGTCATAAAATGGGTATTTTTGCGGACAAGGAAATAAATAGTGAGATACAAAGCACGGTTTGTAGCACAAAGTTTTACCCAAACGACCTGGTATTAATTGTAAGAAGATATACTCCCCTGTGGTGGATGCAATTATTTTTAATAAGTCTGACATTATATGAAAAAAATTAGAAATGCATCTAATGGATGCTATTACAGCCTATTTTTACGGATCCATAAGTCATGACATATGTGTGAGAATCCCTGAAGGATTCAAGTTGCTTGAAGCAAGTAATTCCCGGAAATATACAAAATCAAGCTAAATTGATCTTTACATGGTTTAAACCAATTTTGGGTATGTATAGTATAAAGTACATGCACGAATTTATTATGTTGATGATTCATATCTATATGTGAACTTCCATTTTTGTGATTGAAATATTATTGGAACTCCTGAAGAAGCTTCCGAATGCCGTGCTATGTTTTGAGATGAAAAATCTCATAAAGGAATTAGATTGGTCCAGAAGTACCCTATCAAAGTGCAATTTATTTTACTAGCAATATAAAGCCCGAAGCTTTGCCACAAACTTGCTAGCAAAATATCACTTTGCTCTAATTTTTCATAAAGCCTGAAGCTCTCCTTTATCTTGGGGTATAATGGACATATAATTATTTTAACTTTATAAGTCCAAGAAGAATACAGTTTGTTTTGTAGATGCAGGTCATATATTTAATTCACATAAAGCGCAAAAGCAGATACCTGAAGTATCATGGCAAGCACGAAACGTTACCAATAATGTAGAAGTTGTTGTTATACACAAAGCTAGTCAAGAATGTGCTTAGCTAAGTTCGAAGATGTTGCATACTCAAGATTCATATGGATAAGATAGCGAGGAAGATGCTCCAACAACAAATTATGAAGAAAATACTGTCTACATTACAAATGTCACTAAAGGTTGACAAAGAAGATTGGCATGCGACGACATCATGATATCAAGAGAGGCCAAGATGAGGGGGAGTAGAATACGCACTGCACTCTTTTTTCCTTCACCAAGTTTTTATCCCACTGGGTTTTTCTTGGTAAGGTTTTTAATGAGGCAGTTCTCCCTAAGCGTATTTTACCCAATACAAAGTGACATCCAAGGAGGAGTGTTAAAAAAATATGATATCACTGTAGATGTCACTATTACACATACCTATTCTGCTATATATTTTGTACAAAGAACACTAAAATTGAATGGGAAAATACAGAGCTCAAACTGCTCTTCCTCCTCATCTTCTTCTTCCTCCTCTTCAACTTCATCTTCCTTAATATTATACACTCTATTTTTAACATAAATTGATTTTATAGTTTAAAATGAAAAGATTGTTGTCCCCGGCACCCTGTATCTTTATATTGTACATGAAATTTTTATTGAATTGTAAAAATGACACTGTAACACTGTTAATCTTTTTTTTTTTGGTGAAAACCTGTTAAAACTTATTTTGTGTGTAGGATCAGATATATGATAATTATAAGACTTGAGTAAGATGTTTATTTGTCTTCTTTGGAAACAAAATAAATAAAAATTAAGGAAAAGGAAAAACCGTGACAGGGTCAAAATGAATCCGAAGACCTTCACAGTTCACTCACCTGACTGTCGCTCTTACGAGGTGTATGTCCCCTCGTACCTTGATGAATTTCTTATATATCAAATGGGCACTATTAGTGGGTCTAATTTCTTTTTTGTTTTTCTTACTCTGTCCCCTAAAACAAATCATTTTCAAGAAAAATTCGCATTGGTTCCTTAATCATTATCATATGAAGAATGTTCATTTCAATCGCTATTAATGTGAACTATTGTACTCTGACATGATCCGGTTAGAAATTATATAGATTTTCTTTCTTTATGTATGTATGTGGGTACTAGCTATATATTTAAAATTCAAGTTTGAGATCAGTTTCATTTTTCTTTCTCTTACCTGAGGAACTTGAAAAAAATAATTGCTCAAGAATCTTTCCTGAGAACTTTGACAGCTTGGAATGTTTTACGTGCATGGTGATTCATATGGACTATCATGTGAAGTACGTGTATTATATATGAATCATGAATTATTTGCAAGGAGCAATCTTTTTTTTTCCATACAACTTTTTCCCGACTAATCTAGATTCGACCCGGGTAGTCTCCAAATGAGGATTTTCTGTATATACGAGGACTCGAACCCGAGATTTCGCTTAAACGGAACCAAATCATTTACCATGTGGACCAACCCCAAATTAGTTTGCAAGGAGTAATCTTTTTTTATGTTCCCATCCACTATCCGGAGCTTTGCCCGACTAATTTGGATCCAATCTGGGTTGCACACATGAGTATGGTGGGTGAGTCTCTCAATAGGAATTTTCAGCGTATTGAGAACTCGAATCCGAGATCTCATCTAAGCGAAACCAAATCGCTTAACACTTGGTCCAACCGCAGCAAGGAGCAATGTTAAATGCGATCCTATCTGCCCTCATTAAACATCTATACCATAGTCCATGGAGCTTCTGTGTGGTCCAATTTTCTACAGTGGAGACAATTGGATAATGGGACCATCTGATCTTATAAAGAAAGGTTTCTCACATGTCTCACTCACATGCCATTAACCAGTGCCCGGTGCCTTATATCAATATATTTATGGTTCTATACATGTGACGGTCTTTTTCTTGATTTTATTGGAAATCCCCTGTCAATAGTGTGGAGACTGTTATCAGATCCAATGTTTAGGATCTAAATCTCTGCAACATTTACGCTTAATAACATTTCTGGGTGCAGCTTTTGTCTCCTATTCCATTGTTTTATGCAATGTTATGTTAACAAATCCAAGGTGGTTAGTTAATGTGGGTTGGTTTGAATGGCAAGCCACTCGATTTTCGTTGTCTTGAGTTCGACTTTTCTTTTTCTTTTGAAACTATAGATCACATCCATGGAGATATGCGTGTAATGGTGGTAATTTATCATTTGGGAACCGAAAGAATAATGGACATTACTTTTTCACACAACATGGAAAAGCACAAACAAACTAGAACAGAGAGCCAACTGCCAAGTAGAACAGAGATAATTGCGACCAAAACAGCAAACGTCGAAATTCCAGATTTCCAATGGCAATGGCCCATACTGGCAGGAGAGGGATTAATGCATATTTGTGGACATAGTTTAGTTTGTAGTGTCCAGAGGAGATATTAAATATTTTTCCTTGTCGCAATTCACAAGCAGAGCACACCCGGACTATCGGAGTAGTTTCTTAATAAATGGAAAGGCAGACCACGTCTCACTTTCTAGTTAATCACTATCCTATCCTATCCTAATGCATCTGAAAAGACTATAGTAGGCCAAAAATTACTTGATTTGAAGAGCATATGGATTAGTACTCCACGAATAGCCCCCAATCAAACTTGTTAATTTTTTACATAAAAAGACTAATTTTGACAACCATGCAATTCGCCATCTTGATTCAAATTCCGAAAACTACAAATTATTTGCGCCAAGCAAGCTATTGTTGTAAATGACGCCATTGATATAGAAAACAGTACATTCGCTTGTCTTTTTTATTCTTCATATGTTTTTTTTCACAGAATGAGTTTTTAATAGTAATTATATATCTAATCAATAATTAAACATTTTTCATGCAAAGAAAAAGTAAATTATTAAATCTTTTCTCTTCAAAAATGATATTGAATGATGGTTATTGATTACAGAATTTGAATGGATCATTTGATAAGTGAGAAATGTTTTAAGAATACAATCTTTTTCTAGCATCATTCAAAAATTTCTTGGTATACAATACAATAATAATTCTTAGACACTTTTAAAAAAAAATATAATAATAATAATAATACTTACTGATTAATAAAAATATAGATATAATAATACAATAGTAGAGTAAAAATAGACCAAGGAAAATGAATATGTAAGAGAAGAGAAGAGAGACTTACTTGTACTTGTGCAAGGAAATGAATGGTGAATAGGTGATTCCAAAAAAAAACTTTTCTGCATTTGTAGTAACAAACTATTATTAAGAATACAGTTAAAATGAAATTTTAATATACAAAGAAAATAATTATATTTCTTTACTTTTGCAATAAGAGATTCGGAGAGTTTGAATGACTTCAATTGAGAGTGTAACAGTACTAAAAAAGTGATTGAGTGACCTATATAAATAGAGAAAAGAGTAAGAAGTAATTAAATCACTTCTATAAAATTACAACTAATCTTAATTTTTTTAAAAAAATAAAGTTTAAAATAGGATAGGTACATATCTGAAACATTATCAAGGTCGAGAGATAAAAAATAAATTAAATTACTTCTATAGTACCCAACTTAAGCGTAAAACTATTTAAAAGTTTTAAAATTTTTGAATAAGATAAGTACATATCTTATTTATCTATTACATTATCTAATATAATACCACATGTCTTCCTAATATTCTCTTATACTTACAGGTGTCAACTCTTCAATTGTTGCTGAGATGTGTCTCTCCTATTTATATATATAATAGATAATATGTTGGTCCTTTGCTCATTGTAGTTCATTCTATTATTTTTTTCCCTTAAACTGAATTCATTCATTATCCCTCATCCTTGGAATTATTGATTATAAACTCACTAATAATGTAAGAATATAATGGAGAACTAAAAAAACATAATTCTCTCTCAAGCATATGAAAAATGGGAACCTATATAGACGAAAAATACAATGTGAAAAGGGTAACTCCATGATGAATATATCCCAGTGAGTGATGTAGTCAAAATAAATGGGATTTTATTGAATCTATAATTCTCTCTCAAGCCTAAAGTCATCAAAAAAGATAAATTGAATTCTATATATGGATAGGCTCTTATATTTATAGGCCCTAGATAGAGTGAATAAATCTTACTCAAGGAGTTTAGGAATCCTTGGTCCCCAAGTTTCAGATTTTGGGTAGGATTCCTGGGTTTCATATTTCCCGTGAGGTATTATTCACTACTGGCTCCAAATAGTGCTTATTGATGGACTTGCATGGAATAGGTTGGGCATCGTTGGACTACTATTTCTCTTGATCTAGCAAGTTTCATTAGGACTTTATTCCAATGACCCAATGCATAGGGTTGGGCTTATTATTTTAGCCATATCAATCCCGAAATCAGTGAACATATGCCATTTATTAAAAGTAAAATAACCTGTTCATGTGCAAAAGCACTCCTAATTTCTCCGGAGATCATGGTGTTACAACTTGAAGTCCATCTTACTCGGTTATCCTCGTCGGCCTGGTCATCGTTGGCACCAACATCACCATCACTACCGTCACCCTCATTGTCGCCACCAACGATGTCGCCGCCATGACTACAGCTGCAGCTTCCGCTCTTCATTATAACCATAACCAGTGATAGCTTACATGAAAGAGAGTAGTTGAAGAACAACTTTACCAACCGAACTAGACCAAAAAGGCTTTAGAGAATCCAATCTCCAATCAGAAGAAACTTAATTGCTCATAATCCTCACTCATGAAGAACTAAAAGGGACGCGAAAGGCTTTCAATCCCCAACTTGTATGTTAATCTTCAAATTTTCTCATACACAAAATATCGAGCACTTGTTGTGCAGCTTAGGCAATCCTCCTCCATAGATAAGATATGATGAACCTTAATTCTTCGAGGAATAAGGTGCTAGTCTACTAGAGACTCAACCAGAATTGATTGGCAGTGTGTTTTAGAAGACAAATAGCATAGAAACTAAAAAGAGATGAGAAAGTAAGACAAAGAATGACTATTGTTCATGCCTTTGAGGAGGTAACCAAAAGGAACCCAAGAACAACACAATTAACTAAACTTGAAAGACAAAATACGGGACAGACTATGGGATTTTTCATCCTTGTGTTTGCGTTTTGGACATTTTTCATCACTGTGTTGAATTTTCAATTAACACGTCAGTATTTTGTGTGAAAAATCAGAAAAAAATGAAAATGTCTCGGAAATTCAATACAAAGATGAAAAATTGTGTTTGTCGTTTTGGACATTTTTCATCACTGTGTTGAATTTTCAATTGACACGTCAGTATTTTGTGAGAAAAATCGGAAAAACATGAAAATGTCTTAGAAATTTAATAGAAAGATAAAAAATGTCCATTTTGTAACACGGAGATGAAAAATATCCAAAATGACTAGAAGATAAAAAAGAGCTGAAAACCAAAACACAAGTAAAAAGAGGAGACCAGCATGTTCTTCAAGTCCAAGCACATTTTGAAATAAAGTAGTTCTTCATGTCTTGATCCATCCCCACCATTTATTTATCGATAAGACGAGCATTCAATTTCATTCAATTCGAACGAGAGACTCTACCAACCGATAAAATTAAGGGAAGACAAAAGTTCAGAAGAAAATCGTATTATTTTTCTTTTCCATTATTTTATTAATGAAAGGGCCAAAAAGACCAAACAATTACTATACAAGGTGATAACTTTTTTTTCTTTTCCATTTACCTTCAATCTACATAGTTGCTGCTAGCTCTAGCTAGGCGCTTTGGAAGTTGATAATGTAAGAAAAATTTGGATAAAAAATTATTTGACTTTGTGACTGATATGTTTCTAGGACCAGGGTTTACAATATATATATATATATATATATATATATAGCGACGGATCCAGAAATATTTTCCAGTGTAGGCAATTTGTTTTTAATTTATTATATATATATATAATCAATCAAAGAATTATTTAATAATTATGAAAAAATGAATATTGCTCCTTTGGTGTGATATAAATTGTAAAATAACCAGTTCATCAATTATTAACATTTAGCTTAATCTAAAAGCTAAAATTTAATATTAAAATTAATTTCTTGTAAATCATATTTTAAATCTTTATGTCATTTTTGTAAAAGAATTCCTTCAATATATAAATATATAAATAGTAGTTTTCTCGCCAATATATAATTGATTCTCTCTAAGCACAAACCCAATAAAATTTATTTTTTAACAATTAATTGAACAACGCAATTATCTTATTTCTTAAAAATTATTTTTAGAACATTGTTTCATGAAACTTTCTATTTCCAATAGAATTATTTTAACATACAAAATAATAAAATCATTAGATTGCTAGATGTATTATCCAAAAGAATTGTAATCAAATATAGTTATAAAAATATTAAAATGCTCCACTAGGGCTTTTTAAATTGTATTGTAATAATAATTATACTTAGTTTTGAGTTCAGAAAGAATTAAAGTTTAGCAAGGAAATCTTATATTTGTATGTTCCCAGATTTTTGTTAGGGAAAAAATCAAACTGAATATATTAGAATGATCACCAAAATTCTACTTTAAAAAATAAGATAGTAACCAAATACAAATCAACGTTATAAATTCCAACCACATCGAGAACTAAGCAAATTAGAATTTTTATACAGAAAAAGAAAGATAAAGACAAAATATAAATATAATTTCAATTAAATTACAACTCATATCTTTTTAGAGATTTAATGGTAAATTACATCTCATATCTTCATCAATATAATAAGAGAATTGTTTCCTATCATATTAAATTTGTTTTTAAAGAATTTCATCGTAGGCAAGTATGATAAATTAGAACTCATATCTTCGTCTATATAATAGAAGATTTGCTTCCTGTAGTAATAAATTTGTTTTCCAAAGATTCCAGTGTAGGCACTTGCATACACTGTGAATCCGTCATTGTATATATATATATATATATATAGGATTTTTCTATGGTGCTCCATGAGTATGGTACTCACGCCATTAGGTTCATTGGATATGAATGGTTAAATGATGACCGTTAGATATGATAATTTTATAATAATATTATTTTTTATATTTTTATATTTATTTTTATTTATACTAAAAAATATTTTAGGTAGGAACTTATCCAAGATGGTAAGATCTCAAATATTATGATAGCTGTTATATTAGTAGTTACTCTTCTTAATAAGAGGTCGACCTAGTAACTTTCATAGGTCAACCTAGCAATTTTATAAGTATATGTTTTATTTTGGAGATTTAATAAAAGGTCTACCCATTAACTTATAGGTTAACCTATCAATGTTCATGTTAAGGTTGACTTGTTAATCGAAGGGGTCGACCTATTATATTTTCTTTTTATGGTCACCATTGAAGGGACTATATAAGGTTGACCTGTTAATTGAAGGGTCGACCTATTATTTTTTTTTTATGGTCACCGTTGAAGGTATTAACTTAATATATATAGAGTTGTTTAATTGTGAAAGGTCGACCTGATTAACTAAAGGGGTCGACCTGATTAACTAAAAGGGTCGACCTGATTAATTGAACTGTTAGGTTGACCTGTGATTTTAATGTGTTGACCTGTTAATTTAAACGTATTGACCTATTAGGTCGACCTGTAATTTTAATGAGTTGACCCATTAATAATAATTAGATCGACCTCCTAAAATGAATAGGTCTACCTCGACTCTTATTAGTTTTCAAATAAGTTATAAATTTAAGTTTTCGATTAAAATGGAAATAAAAATATTCTTAACTAAGGAAAGTATTTATTATTATTTGAATTCTTCAAACTAATATTATATAAAATTTAATTAATAAATAATAATTATGATGAGTACCGTACTCATAGAGCACCATAGAATGACCCTATATATATATATATAAAAGTTTCTTCCAAAAGAGCTGACACATAAGATTCTAGGAAAAGTTAGCTTAGAAAAGTTAGTTTCTCTAATAACAATAATTTTTCTATTATTTATTCTCCTTAGTCTGGAAAAATTATTTAATCTTCATTAATTAAATCTGATATTTATTTAATTGAGTGTATTAAAAATCTCATATGTGTATGTATGTACCTACGCACAAAGCCAAGATGGATGGAGTAGGGCTAGTCTAAGACAAGACAGACCGATCTCTATTCTCCTGCTCCGGTTTACAAGGTTTCCCCCTCACTCTATTGAGTTACAGCCCTCGTTGGGTTCTACAAGGAAGCATATCAATAAGTCCGCAACTAGTGTCAATGTCAATGCCCTTTGCTATCAATGGAATAACCTTTTTGTTCTACCAATGGGCCAAAAAAAAAGGAGACGGGACCAAGAGGCACCATTTGCTTAAACGAAAGCATCAGCCTATTCTATTAGTAGAACACTTCTGATTGAGTGCCAGGAAAAAATCTTATATCTAAAGCAGGCTTTCCTGGGATTTCCAGAATGCCAGGCCAACTTTGACTTCTGTGACTACCAACCTCCTCTTATGAAAGCGAATATAGGTACTACACCCTCTTCTGACAAGAGGATCAGTGAGTAAGATCTTCTTTCTTTTTGTTTCATCTGGCACAGTATGCCAAATCTGATATCTCATAATTACCAGGTCGATACAGAAAGCTGATAACGAATAAAGAGTTGATAGGAAAATGGAAGAGACTTTTTTGTATATGATAATCAAAGGGAGCAGTAAAGCTGCAGTAATTCTTTGGAAAAGCCCGATTCTCTTTGTCTTCGAGCTTTCATTCCTCAATCCACTCTTTCGTTCTTTCATTTCATATTCGGCCATGTGGGTTCTCCGTAATAATTATGTCCCATTCCTTTAGCCAATTTAGCTCTTAATACAGGATCATTCAAGTCAGTCTTTTTTGTTATTGGGATAGGTGAAGGAGGACCGGCTCGACAAAACAAAAAATCTCAGTATTGAGAAACTTCTTGGGGTTAGTAGTGAAAGAAAGAGCCCGGCATTCATTTCTTCATTCATATTCATAGCTGAGTCTATTAAAAGAGGGACCAACCTCATCGTGGTGATTATAGGACATCTCTGATCGTTCACCTCTAATGTGACACCTTCCCTCTCTGTTAGAAGATCAATGACATCAGTCGGCTGGAGAGTAGGATTTTTCTGCTTCCGGGGAGGAAAAGTCATCCCCTCTATAGATCGAACCCTCAGTTCGGAGGTCTTCGTCAACATGTTACGAGGCTCCAGTCTTCGGCGGGTCACCTTGACTTATAAAGGCGAACATCTGGGCAAGGGAAAGCGCAGTGCGCCTGGTGCAAATGGCTTTTCTTTTTGCATGATATACCAATCAGAATGGAGGGCCTACCTACGTACATGATTGATAGAATCATGGGGGGGAGGGGGATATAAGATGATAGAAGGCGCAATGGTAGTTGCGTTGCACAAGATGGTGCCCTTTCACTTCCGCTGACGCACCTTCCTTCGAAGTTTTTTTAATCTTCTTTGTCTGAACATGGGTTTGATTTGCTTCACCTATGAGCACTTTTACCAATTTTGCTTTTATTCATCAAAGCTCATCCTAATCTTCGTCGAGATTACAGCCTTAGCCCTTTCCTATCATCTGTATAATGGGGTTCATCATTTAATTAATTCAAAGATTTGATTTGTTCAATATGATAACAAAACTATAGTGGCTAGGAAAGCCCAGATATTCTATGGGAAATTGAAAACGTCGAAGTCAGCTGTGGCTTATAAATAGGAAGATGCGGAGATAAGGGGCGAAGGATATTCATGATTAGGTTGGATTCGAATTCGGGTCTGCTCTGCTCTCTTTAAATCACAAAAGAGTCTTTTTTTTTTTGTATGGGTAGTGAAGAAAACTATAGAGAAAGACGCTTGGTTGTTAACCAACAGAAAGGCATGGGAGAAAGAATGAAAAGCATTCTTATCGATCTTGAACAACGATAGACTGTACATGAACCCAATTTAGATAAAAGGTGAAGTCGAAGCTACTCGATCATTCAACAAGGGACAGCAGGAATCTACGCTAGGATCCAACCTGCGCTACCCCTTTCGTTGGCTGCGATTCCGCGCAGAAAGCAACGTAGATAGGGAAAGGACCCTTTTTATCATTAAGGAATTGCACTTAAGGGTAGAGGAGTCAGGAGAAGTGATCTTGAATGATGATGATATCTTACGCATCATCGAGTTGGTGAAACAATACTGCGAAGATCGAAAAGAAATTGAAAAAGTCTGGCAATAGGGAATTGAAAACTGGGAAAGGATATGGAGCTCTCCTTTCCCTGTTTTCCTATGAATCGATTAATTGACAGTATTTCTTGACTACCTCCATGATCCGATCAATAGGTACAACATAAGCTAGTTTTCTTTTTCTAATTTTTTATCAATTTTATTTGTTTACATTTTCACAATCATTATAATTGATTATATTTGATGTAGAAATATATTAATTTTTAGATACTAAGAGAAAAAAAATTTTCTTTCTCCTTTTTTTTTCTTAATTTTTTATAACAGAAAGAACTTTCCTTTCATTATTGCCTAAAACTTTTTTTCTAACGGGCAGACATATTTTCCGTGCCAAATTTTTTTCTAGATTAATATTTGATCATTTTTTTATAATATTCCCCTTTTTTTTGGTAAATATAATATTTTTCCGTTCGATAAAAAAGCTACTATTAATTTAAACTCTGAAATTTTCAAATTGCTGATAATTTTTTTTTTTAGTACAAGATAATATTTTTTTTCCACTCATTGTATGTGAATTTTTGTCATTGGAGGAAATAGATCAGTTAGAATAAACTTCCCCAGAAATTGAAGGAATTCGCCGAATCAGCGTCCACCCTCAGGCAGCCGCGAGAAGCAAAAATAAACCCCGAAAGCCCTAACGCAGGTACACTAGCATTCTTTGGAAGCTTAGACGGTGGGTTCTAATTCTACATCACCCACTCATTTTCATTGAATGTTACTCGCTCTTTCCATTACTCTTTAAGAATTTGATACCGTTTTCAAACCCTTCAGCACAATCAGCCGGACATGTAAAATGAATCATGGTATTTTGCAGGTATATATGTATCAGAAGGCATACGAGAACCGTAGCTGCCAGGCTAGAGAGAAAGGCAAGTACATGGCATGGAGTACCCAAGTGGATCGTTGCCTTGCCAGAACCGGCGAAAGGGAACAATGTGGGTGGCTCTCTTAGGCCCCCTGCGTATTCCGCCGCTGTCACTACCGTAAATGACAAATTCGGGCTCCAGTTGACTACAGAGCACGTCAGGAATCGGCTCAGGACAAGCAGCTTGGGATTTTGAAGGAGCTTCTTTCCCACAAGGGTTTCGGGTGGGACGAGACTAGAAAAATGGTTGTCGCGGATGGTTCCTTGTGGAACTACTATGTCAAGGTAAGCCCATGTGATAGTTGTTTGATGGGGTATTTTCTTTTTAATGGTAGTTCTTTTTAGTAAATTTTGTAATGTTGGTTTTTTGGTTTTTTGGTTTACACTGATGTATCCTGATGCTAGGCAGTTTAGGGGCAGGTCAGTTGAAAATTACGCGGCGGTGTGTGTGATTATTGGGAATGATCCCATAGCGGCAGGGTATGGCGATGGTGGTACTGATGTTGATCATCTGGGTTGGATAGGTAATGAGCGCGGGGGGGGACACCGAGTTTGGAAATGAGGAAAGGCAAAATAAAAAGTTTAGGTGGACGTCACAGAAGGAATGGACTTTGTGCTCTTGATGAGATTCTGGTGGAACAAGTGAGGATGGGGAGCAGAATTAATAATGTGTTCAAGGGTATGACTCTGCACTTTGTGCTTTGAATGAAAAATACCGCCCTGAATTGACAAAAAGACAACATCAGGAACCGGCTTAGAACTTGGAAGAAATAACATGGAATTTCGAAAGAACTACTCTCGCATACTGGTTTTAGATGAGATGAAACACAAAGGATGGTTGTCGCCAATGATTCATTGTGGAATGAATTTGTCAAGGTATGCTCCGCCTTGGATTGTTTATCTATACAACTCTGATACTTACTAAAACAAGTTATATCTCATTTTCTTTGTGGCATCATAGTTTTGCTAATTCCTACTCTTCTCCTTCTTCTCCTTTTTTTTTTTCTTCAGACTCACCCTGATGCAAGAGTCTTCCATGGGAAAGTGATCTAGAACTATGATCAACTATGTGTTATATTTGGCAATGACGATGGGGCGGCTTCTACCTCTCCCATTCAAGGAAGCAAGTTGAAAGATGGACTAAAAAACTTGATGTGGATGACCGCAATGGATTACTATCTCAGCAAGATTCTTGTTGAGCAACTGAGAATTGGGAATAAAAGTAAATTGGACAAGTTGTTAAAGCCAGCAGCATATGTAGCTGCTGTATCAACTCTGAATGAAAGGTTTCAAATGGACTTGACAAAAGAGCATGTTAAAAACCACTCCCTACATCGCCGTGCCTAGTTTCTTCTTCCAAGGATCATTTGCCCCACTCCGAACAACCATGAAAGAGGAGGCGCAGTGATGAGCTAATTCTGGAAGCAATGGTATGGCCGCTATTACTACAATGCTTAGTAGGATTGCAGATGCAATGACAAAAAACAACAACAACTGCTTGGATCAAGTGTTTGAGATGGGTTCAGCGGCTTTGATGATGACCTCATCATTGTGGCCTGTGAATATCTGTCTTCTGAAGAGAAGAGATCAAAGATGTTGATTTCATGAAATTGGATGATACACTAAGAAAAAAATGGTTACTCAAACGATTATGTGGTCTGTCTAGTTGAACTAAATATATAGACTGATGCAAGTAATGGAGCCATCACTTTACCTCGAGGTCCAATTACTAAGGTTTACTCAAGGAGAGTTAGGAATCAACTTCTACGACACATTCAAACCTTGATCACTACGGAGCTTGATGAACACGCAAGGACCAAGGCTGAGATGGAGCTGACGCCGAAGCCAATCAACTTACTTGCTATTGAGGAGTAATCGATTTCTAGGAAGCAAAGGGGATCAGTCGACATAGCCCCGGCCTTTATGGCCCTTGTCGACATATCTAAGGATTTTATTCTAGTTTGCCGAAATTTAGTTTACTTTGTGTTAGTTAATTTCGGATAGGATTAAACATGGGCTTTTAGTATTTTAGTTATTTGGGTTAATGTTGTTTGGGTTTACTTGAGTCCAAATTCAATGTTGGGTTCACTTAAAACCTAGTTAGATTTCGGGTTAGAATAGGAGTTAGACTTGGAGACTAAGTCAAAATCCGAATTCCTTAGGAATTGGGACTAGCCGACTTTAGGGTTAGGAATTTAGTATAAGTAGAGGGTCTTTCTATTGTTTTCGGCAGAGTTGATTATTGATAATAAAATTGCCCATTGAGGTTTTCTTTGATTGTGGATTCAATCGTAATTGAGAGTGGATTCTCTTGATTTTATATTAGGGTTTGAGTTTACTTATCAAGTTCTTACTTGTGGCGTTTATTCAATTCCATGTGATTCTAATCCCTTTGTTGCCTATTCCTTAATTGAGTCTAGGAGGTAAAGAATAGAATTGCTAAAACCCTTTGTTGTGTTTGTACTTCTTTGTTGTCTAATCCGATGCAGAGATTAGAAGGTGAAGGAGACTTACTCGGCGAGTTTGATTGAGATTGACGATCGGGACGAACAGATAGTTACGGAGGTGGAACTAGTGGAATCTAGGGCTGTTGCCGTATCATCTTTTGGTAGCGGAGCTGAGGTTTCAATCAATCATATCCTTTGTATTTGTGTTTTAATTTAATCGTGGCCTTTCAATTCCTGTTCTTTGTTTAGTTTTGTCGATTTATAAAAAAAAAAGTGTCAAGTTACTGTTCATCGAGTACTGTTCACCGACTACTGTTCATTGAGTACTGTTCACCGACTACTATTCATTGGTGTTACTGTTCACGAAAAAAAAAAGAGTTGAAAGACGACTTGGTTGTTGTGTTGGAATTGAAATTGTGGCCTTTGGATTGCAAGATTATCAAGTGTTTCTTGCAGGGAATTTTGTTGGTTGATTGTTGATTGTGAATTGATTGATTGAAAACAAGGAGAAGTTGAATTATTTGCTGTTTGGAATCGATTTCTGCAGGGGAAGATTTCTGCCGGATTATTTCTTTGTTGAGTTCGATTTGAGCTTTTTATTGTGTTGGGTGATTGTTGTTTCGTAATTGCTCAATTGTGCAAATAATCTTTCACATACTTATTCTTGTTCTTGTGTGTGAACAATCTTTTCTTTCTTGGAGTCGAAATTGCCTCTAGAATTGACATCCTATCTTTCTTTCTTTAGGTTTCTTTGATTCCTTGAATTAACTGCTGCTGGTTGGTTGCTTGATTTTGTTTATTTAAACCTAACATATAAAATTGAAGCAGAATCAAGAGTGGTAAGAGGCTGAGAGATCTTTTTCTGCCAACAAACACGAGAGACACACGTGAGGAGTTTTACTGCTAATGAATTTCTTGCAGGATTCTTTCACAATGTCTTCCGTATATGATTCAGACCGGCCTGTAGTGATGTCGCACCTCACGGATTTCTTCAACAACCTCTCCGCCAAAATTGATAAGGTTTCTAGTTCGTTGGCCGAGACTAATGCTAGGTTGGAACGGCAAGCACAGGATACGGAAGCTCGCCTAACTCGTCAAGAAAGAACCTTGCAAACCTTAACCGAGAGCATAAACAACAACAACAATAGAGAGAGGGTGCGAGTTCAAGATGCTAGGGTGGAGGAAGAAGTTGATCAAGGGGAGCACTTTGACGAGGTAGATCCTAGAAGGCCAATTGGAAGAGGGCGTGGAGATGGAGGAAGAGGCGGTGGCGCATATCGACCTCGGTTCCAAGAACGGCCAGCCTACAATAGGGCCGAGGGACAAGACCGATTTGATCGAGACTTCGGAAACATCAAGATGAATGTTCCCACTTTTCATGGTACCAATGACCCGGATGCATATCTCGATTGGGTGCAAGATATGAAAGCTTTATTTGACTGCCATCAATATAATGACGAGAAGAAGATCAAGCTTGCTGTGGTGGTATTCAAGGATTATGCCAAATCTTGGTGGCATAAACTAGTTTCCAATCGACGGAGATATGGGGAAGATGAGATCGAGACGTAGGCCGAGATGAAGAGAATCATGAAGAAGAGATTTGTGCCTGCTTCACACCAAAGAGAGCTGATGAATCGCTTTTATTCACTCAAGCAAGGCACCAAGAGTGTTGATGAATATTGGAAGGCGCTTGAGGTGACAACAAATCAAGCGGGACGTGAAGAGGATGAGGAGTCTCTTATGTCGAGATTTTATTATGGTTTGAATGCTGACATTGCACAAGTTCTTGATTTGCAGCACTATGCGGAAATTGAAGAGATGGTGGCATTTGCTTCAAAGATCGAGAAGCAACTAAAGAAGAAGACCTATGCAAAGCCGTCAAGCTATAGCTCTTGGAATGCGAATTCTAAGTACTCCAAGGATGTGGGGAGTTCAAGCAAAGTTCCTTTAGACACACCCAAGATGCTTCCATGGAAGGTCAAAGAGGAGCCAAAGACACCTAATGCGCCACAAAAGGTGGAGAGAGCAAGGAACATCAAGTGTTTCAAGTGTCAAGGGTTGGGACATATTGCCTCACAATGTCCTAACAAGAGGATAATGCTTACTACGGAGTATGGAGAGCTCTACTCCGACGATGAGAGGGAAGTACCCGACTTCCACCATGAACCCGACCCTGCATTAGACGACATGCCAGATTTGGAAGATGTGTCCAAGATGAACCCGGAGGACGCCCCTCAATGTTTAATTTTGACGAAGAGGCTGCTCAATATTTAGCCAAAGGAAGATGGCATCGAGCAGAGGGAAAACATCTTTCACACTAGGTGTTTGGTGCAAGGCAAGCCTTGTAGTGTCATCATTGATGGGGGGAGTTGCACTAATGTCGTTAGTACTATGCTAGTAGAGAAGTTGGGGCTGAAAACGGAGAAGCATCCAAGACCATACAAGCTTCAATGGTTGAATGAAAGTGGCGAGTTGAAGGTAACCGGCCAAGCACTTATTTCATTTACCATTGGCACCTATAATGATCAAGTTCTGTGTGATATAGTACCTATGCAAGCATGTCATATTTTGTTGGGAAGACCATGGCAATATGATAGAACAGCACATCATGATGGAAGGAGCAATAGGTATTCATTCACCATGGGTAAAAGGCCGATAGTACTTGCGCCATTACCACCCTCGGAGGTTTATAAAGATCAGGTGCATATGCAAAAGGCTATGGATGCTTGGAAGCAAGAGAAGTAAGCCGAATTGGCCAAGCCTAGTGAGGATGAGAGGATGACTGAGAGTCATGCAAAAGGAGAGCCAAATTCGAGTGGAAAGAAAGCTTTGGTGTCGACAACAAAAGGAGAGGATAAAAACAAGAGTGAAGTCGACACCTATGAGAGAAAACAAAAGGGGAAAAAGAGACAGAATTTTTACGCAAATTCGAGAGATTTGAGGGAAGCTTGTGTGAACAAACGAGAGTTGTTGGTACTCTTATATAAGGGTGCTTATTTATCTAACACTGACCTTAATCCCAACTTGCCTAGTTCCATTGTTTCTGTCTTGCAGGAATTTGGAGATGTGTTCCCTGAAGAGTTGCCAAGAGAATTACCTCCAATAAGAGGAATTGAGCATCAAATCGATTTCATCCCTGGTGCTCAAATTCCAAATCGGCCAGCCTATAGGGCTAATCCGGAGGAGACTAAAGAGTTGCAAAGGCAAGTTGATGAGTTGCTGAAAAAGGGACACATCCGAGAAAGTTTAAGTCCTTGTGCCGTGCCGGTTATTCTAGTGCCAAAGAAGGATGGAACATGGCGCATGTGTGTTGATTGCCGCGCCGTCAACAAAATCACGGTAAAGTATCGCCATCCTATTCCTAGATTGGATGATATGCTAGATGAATTGCATGGTGCTTGTGTATTTTCAAAGATTGATCTTATGAGTGGTTACCATCAAATTAGGATGAAAATTGGAGATGAATGGAAAACCGCTTTTAAAACAAAACATGGATTATATGAATGGTTGGTTATGCCTTTTGGATTAACTAATGCACCTAGTACCTTCATGCGATTAATGAACCATGTTTTGAGATCATTCATTGGAAAGTTTGTGGTTGTTTACTTTGATGATATATTGATCTATAGTAAGAGTATTGAGGAGCATGTTGGACATCTTAGCCAGGTATTGCAAGTGTTGCGTGAGGCACAACTTTATGCTAAGGTTTCTAAGTGTACTTTTTGTATGGATCATGTTATCTTTCTTGGTTATGTTGTGAGTGCTAAAGGCATAGAAGTTGACCAAGACAAAGTGAAGGCAATCAAGGAGTGGCCGACTCCTACGACGGTAAGTGAGGTGAGGTCTTTTCATGGACTTGCTAGTTTTTATAGGAGGTTTGTGAAAAATTTCAGCTCAATTGCCGCCCCTTTAAATGAGATTGTTAAAAAGGAAGTTGGTTTTAGGTGGGGGGACAAAGAGAAATCGGCATTTGAGGAATTAAAGGAGAAACTTTGTTCTGCTCCTATATTGAGGTTACCTGACTTTAACAGTACTTTTGAGATTGAATGTGATGCCTCTGGCATAGGAATTGGTGCTGTTTTGTTGCAGGAAAAGCGCCCCATTGCTTATTTTAGCGAGAAATTGAAGGGGGCACAACTCAATTACTCCACCTACGACAAAGAGTTGTTTGCCTTGGTGAGGGCATTGCAAACGTGGCAACATTATTTATGGCCGAAGGAGTTTGTGATCCACACGGATCATGAGAGCCTAAAGCACCTAAAGGGCCAAGGTAAGCTAGGTAAGCGACATGCTAAATGGCTTGAATTCATTGAGACCTTCCCTTATGTTGTTAAATACAAGCAAGGAAAAGACAACATAGTTGCTGATGCGTTGTCTAGGAGATATGTTCTTGTCACATCACTTAGTTCTAGGTTGATTGGATTTGAGCATATAAAGGATTTGTATAAATCTGATTCTGACTTTGCAATGGTGTTTGACGCGTGTGAACAAGCTGCGTTTCATAAGTTTTATCGCCATGAGGGTTGGTTATTTCGTGAAAATAAGCTTTGCATACCCGCATGTTCAACACTAGAATTGCTTGTTAGGGAGTGTCATGATGGAGGTTTGATGGGACACTTTCGCATTAGTAAGACTTTATACATCTTGCAAGAGCATTTTTATTGGCCTAACATGAAGAAAGATGTAGAGAAAGTTTGTGCAGGTTGTTTGCCATGTCGTCAAGCCAAGAGTAAGGTACAACCTCATGGTTTGTACACCCCTCTCCCTGTTCCTGATTGTCCTTAGACTGATATTTCTATGGATTTTGTTCTTGGATTGCCTAGGACAAAGAAAGGTAGTGATAGTATCTTTGTGGTTGTTGACAGGTTTAGCAAGATGTCACATTTTATTGCTTGTCATAAAACTGATGATGCTATGCATGTTGCCGATTTGTTCTTTAGGAATGTGGTTCGTTTGCATGGCATTCCTAAGACTATTGTTTCGGATAGGGACTCTAAATTTCTATCTCACTTTTGGCGAGTTTTATGGAGTAAATTAGGGACCAAGTTGTTATTTTCTACTACTTGTCACCCTCAAACTGATGGCCAAACTGAAGTTGTGAATTGAACTTTAGGAGCTTTATTGCGTGCTATTGTGGGTAAGAATTTGAAAACTTGGGAAGAATGGTTGCCTATGGTTGAATTTGCATATAATAGGAGCATTCATTCTTCTACTGGTTGTTCGCCTTTTGAGACTGTTTATGGATTTAACCCACTAACGCCTGTGGATTTACTGCCTATTACTTTGAAAGATGTTGTTAATTTAGATGGGCAGCAAAGAGCAGCTAAGATCAAATCCATTCACGAGAAGGCACGACAACACATTGAAGTAAAGAACCTCAAGGTTGCGGAACGAGCCAATAGGGGACGCCGGTTGGTGCGATTTGAACCTGGTGATTGGGTTTGGGTGCACTTTCGAAAGGAGAGGTTCCCTAAGCAACGGAAATCAAAGCTGGATCCTAGAGGAGATGGACCGTTTCAAGTCTTGGAACGCATAAGTGACAATGCCTACAAACTTGACTTGCCTGGAGAGTATGACGTCAGTGCAACCTTCAATGTTGCTGACTTGACACCATTTGACACCGAAGATTCTGATTCGAGGTCGAATCCTTCTCAGTAGGGAGGGAATGATGCAAGTAATGGAGCCATCACTTTACCTCGAGGTCCAATTACTAAGATTTACTCAAGGAGAGTTAGGAATCAGCTTCTACGACACATTCAAACCTTGATCACTACGGAGCTTGATGAACACGCAAGGACCAAGGTTGAGATGGAGCTGACGCCGAAGCCAATCAACTTACTTGGTATTGAGGAGTAATCGATTTCTAGGAAGCAAAGGGGATCAGTCGACACAGCCCCGACCTTTATGGCCCTTGTCGACATATCTAAGGATTTTATTTTAGTTTGCCGAAATTTAGTTTACTTTGTGCTAGTTAATTTCGGATAGGATTAAACATGGGCTTTTAGTATTTTAGTTATTTGGGTTAATGTTGTTTGGGTTTACTTGAGTCCAAATTCAATGTTGGGTTCACTTAAAACCTAGTTAGATTTCGGGTTAGAATAGGAGTTAGACTTGGAGACTAAGTCAAAATCCGAATTCCTTAGGAATTGGGACTAGCCGACTTTAGGGTTAGGAATTTAGTATAAGTAGAGGGTCTTTCTATTGTTTTCGGCAGACTTGATTATTGATAATAAAATTGCCCATTGAGGTTTTCTTTGATTGTGGATTCAATCGTAATTGAGAGTGGATTCTCTTGATTTTATATTAGGGTTTGAGTTTACTTATCAAGTTCTTACTTGTGGCGTTTATTCAATTCCTTGTGATTCTAATCCCTTTGTTGCCTATTCCTTAATTGAGTCTAGGAGGTAAAGAATAGAATTGCTAAAACCCTTTGNTTCAATCGTAATTGAGAGTGGATTCTCTTGATTTTATATTAGGGTTTGAGTTTACTTATCAAGTTCTTACTTGTGGCGTTTATTCAATTCCTTGTGATTCTAATCCCTTTGTTGCCTATTCCTTAATTGAGTCTAGGAGGTAAAGAATAGAATTGCTAAAACCCTTTGTTGTGTTTGTACTTCTTTGTTGTCTAATCCGATGCAGAGATTAGAAGGTGAAGGAGACTTACTCGGCGAGTTTGATTGAGATTGACGATCGGGACGAACAGATAGTTACGGAGGTGGAACTAGTGGAATCTAGGGCTGTTGCCGTATCATAGACCAAAGTAATTTCATTTTGAGAGGCAACTAATATCCAGAGCTTTTGGGATCTATATTTTGTTACTTAATTGGGATTATCCTTAATTATACTAGTTGCTTTAATTTGTTTGCTTCTCTAGTTTTTTTGGGTAGAAAAAAAAATTATATATATATGTTCGAGATCAAGAAGTGATGTAAATTAGTGCGATGTGCTTGGATTAATAAACCAGGCAGGGAGGCTCAAGTTTATGCTCCGAAGGCGCTTGCTTCTCTACAAAGAAACATTTGTGGTTTGCCCAAAAAGAATAAAATCGTATGGAAGATGAAGCTATCCACAATAAAAGTTCTTTGGCGATTTCTGCTAGACCTCGCCAACATCTGGTTCATCCAATAAAGGCTCCACATACAAAATTGAGAGGAAAACTATAAAGAACTAGTAGTAGGAGGCCGAGTATTAGATATTAATTCAGGCAGCCAAGAAAGTTGGCTTAGTTGGTTGAGATTAAGTCAGCATTCCCATTAGGCTGAGAGTTTGAACCTCATCGACCGTTTCTTTTGGTGGGTAATCTGTAAATACCACTGTAAGTGAGCGTTGATCCCACCACTGTAAGAGCTCATTGATCTCGGTGATTTCCCCTGGTCCCCTGGGGAGCCTCCCCTCAACCAAAATTTTTTTAAACCAAAAAAAAATATATTAATTCAGGCAATTCTTTTCACCAATTGATGGTTCTCTTTATTCTTTTCAATTATTTAAGAGCTTAATTAAACCATGTATTTTACTGAGACATTGGAACACTAACGCTAGGGACCGACACCCTCGAGACGTTTTTTTTCTATTGAAAAGGTTCATTCATATCACAAAACCAACACATACAAGCAGATCACCACGACATACTAAGGTTTAAAGCTCCCGAGGAGTCTTAATAATTACATGCCATACTTGGCCACAGCAATGATCCCAAAACAGAGAAGGAAACATAAAGAAGAACATAAGAGAAACTATAGCCGATGACAGTTAGTTGAGCATTATCCTGCTTAATGGCAGGAAGTCCCCCATTCCGACCATCAAAAGATGGTGTTTTCATCTCCATTACCTAGGGCAATATAGGAGAAATGGCTAAATAGAACAAAGCAGAGAACAAACAGAACCAAAACCACTGGACCACAGCCAGCGCATACCTCAACCCATTATAGGGGAGTGATTCAACCGGTCACCAGAGACCTTGCACCCAGCAATCCACCAAGGATAGCTCTACATATGTTTATTGGGTTTGTCGCCCCAAAAGACAAAATCAGGAGGGTGCCAAAAACAACAACTGCCCTCCCATACGAGATGATTCACTCCTCAGGTCCTTGGTTGGAAGCCGAGGCTTCCCCTAGCGCCATTGCCATATCTCTTGCAAGTTCCCCCTAGAGAATTTTGACAAAAGGCACTCCATGCTCTTCCACGTTCTTGCGCATCTCCACCTCATCCACATTAGGATTATACACGAGTTGGGTGTTCCTAGCAAGCTCCTTCCATTTTGTTCGGTTAGAAGTCGGCTTAACTAGAGCATCAGGGGAGATCTCCTTGGCCAAAGTAGCAAGAGAGTCGATCCATTCTTGGTGAATGGCGGCCGTTACTTCCTTGATTGCACTTGAGGGGTCCTAATTCATTTTTCTTTTCCTAGTGAGCGGAGTGGCTCCCGATGGAGTGGCGGCCCGGATAAGCGTAGTGGCTTCCCCAGCATCCCCAGCCATATTCACCTCAGGGACATTGACAGGCGGGGGGCCAGTAACATCATCGTCAGAGTTCCTTGCCTTCTTCTCTGACGATCCCTTCGACTTCTTTTTTGGCTTCTTCTAAGCAGGGTAGTATTTCCTTGGGAAGGGACGCCCCCTCATCTATGGCCCATAGCTTCGCATATTGCAACTCTTGACACCTTCATCAGCTCTCCTAGGTTGCTGGCAGAAGGCGATCGTGTGGTCCAGCAAGCCACATCTGTAATAAAAGTCCCCTAGTCTTTCGTACTAGAAGGCCACCCACAAGACAGCCCCTGTCCTATCACGAACAGGAAGCCCCGCAGGGAGATGTTTCTGTAGACTAACCTCTACTCTAAATTTAATGTACCCATGCCATTCCAAGATATTATCAAGACTTGTTTCTACCTCAATCACTTTTGGAAATACACTGTCTAGCTGAGAAATCCTTGCCGGGGTAACTATATTTGGGGGAAATCATGCAATTGAACCCAAAAGGACGAGGACCCTAGATCTATCTGGTTAATAGCTTTGTACATGGGCCAGTGCTTCATACAGAAGTATTGGTTTGACACTAACCAGGATGAGCCCTCAAGAGCATCCTCCCTATCCTCTTCCAATTGAAAGCCAACAAGAAAAATATTGTTCGATTTATCTATGACCGTGAAGTCACCCTTACGGACCCAAGCTTTCTTCATTTGAGATTTAATGACCCCGACAGAGAATGACTTTCTCGTAGACAAGACACCAACCAGATATAGTTTAGATAACATACCATTGCCAGTGTGATCCACATTTGCATCATGGTCACCAAGTTCCAATGACCCCAAGTCATGGACAAAGTCCTCCTCCTCAGCCTCCATATGGGACTCCTTAGCACAGCATCAGAGGGGAAGAAGATGAAACTGTTCCCTGAAGTAACAACTACCCTTCACTTTCCAGCTAGGGTATTTATAAAGCAAGTCTATTCCTATACAAATCCACAACGAAAGCAAAAACAGTGCAGGATGATTTTTAACAAGAAGACAGAACTTGTTTACCACTAGAGTGTCGATCGGTTGGTTAATTAGAAGATAGTGGTTCAGGTGTTGTACCTACAAGTGTTTGGTAGCGGGCGGAAGAGAAAAGAGAAACCTTAAAAATGAAAGGTTTGGTAGAGAGAAAACCACGCGCTAACGCATTCCTTCATAAATGTGTCACCCTCGAGACGTTTCGCCATCTCATGCCAAGACCAAAAAATAAGTCACATTCGAGTAGGAATCTATAGTGTTTTCAGTAGGATTACAGGGTCCTATTAATCTTCAAAATCTTGAAATTTTGTACTATGTGATAGATATGTTTTTTTTTCTTATTTATCATTTATAAGCGACACTAGTAAAAATAAAATACATAAAATGTATTACTTATATAAGGATAATATCTATCTGATTTGATTCACTAATTATGACTAATAAATTTTGTACTTTGTGGCGGTACTGTAAGTCCCACATTGTTCAATTTGTGTTTTTGTGTGTGTTATATAACATTCCGCGTTACCCAAAATCACCATGGTTTTGTGGTAATGGCATGTGCTTTTCCTTTCATCAAAAAAAGCAAAAACGCCACTTTGTGTGCCTTCCCCCTTATATGGTGGAGCTTGTATATTACGCTAACCAGCTGTTGTCCCCATGTTAGACACTGATTGGGCCAGGTGGTGACATAAGCATTAAAATATAGATATATAAAAATATTTATAAACATATATATTAAAATACAACACATATTATCATAGCATATAAATTATTAACATTTTATCTAATTTAATTGAATGAAATTGAGTAAGTAAACTAAAAAATTAATTACTTGAATTGTGATACCCGAGATCGATGAGGGCGGGAAATGTACACCGATGCCAGGGTGAGCATGGACAAGGAGCGGCTGCTGGCAAGCTTCTAGATGGAGGGGCATGTGAATGGGCAGAATCCACACCTGCATATGAGAGATCCTATGACTGTGTAGGGATGGGGTTGCGTAGTTGGGGCGATTTTGTAATTAGATAGGTTTGGGACTGTATAATTAAGAATAGCTTAAATGAACTGATTTCGAGGTTGTATAGGTATGAGACTATACAATTCAGAATTGTAACGACCCGGGTAAAATTTTTATGATTTTTACCAAGCTGTTTTGACTTTTACGGTGGTTATTAAAATTTTTATCGCAGTTAATTAAAAATTTTACCAAAACGAGTCAATTTTCAATATTTTCACTATTATTTTATTGTTAACACTGTTACCATTATTATTAATTTCCTAATCAACATTTATAACAATACTTTTATTACTATTTTATCCAGGAAATTCTTGTTGCAATAATTTACTAATTATAATTTAAAATGAAGTTTAAACGCCGTAATTCGAGGATTCTATCGGACCGAGTTTTTCAGAGAGTTTTTCCTGGAATAACCAAGCCTCGCTTCGATCACCGAGGATACGTGACTCTCGGGAGTAACTTTTTAACTAACCGAGCCTCGGAATTATTTTTCGAGGGTTACTTGGGATTTCCGAGCCTCCTCCAAGGCCTACAAAGCCTCGGTTTTCAAAACCGGGATTTGAACAACACTCAGGAGAATTAATCGGATTTTCCGAGCCCAAGTTGTATTTTTGGACTCGGGACGGAAATCCGGACCGGCCAATCGTTGCTTGCCACGTGGCCACCTTCTTTCTTTTCTCCCTTCTTTTCTTCCTTTTCTTCCATACCTCTCACCCGATTTTCTTCACGATCGGCCCCACACTTTTCTTTTCTTTCTTTTCTTTTTCCTTTTCCTTCTTTTCTCCTTCTCCCTTTCCCTTCTCCCTTTTTCTTTCTTCCCAGCCGCCATACTCCCGTGACCAACCGGTGCCCTACTCCTTTCTTTTCTTCTCTATTCCTCTTTTGTTTTCTTTTCCTTTTGTTTTCTTTATTTTCCTTCTCCTCTTCTCCGATTACACACCTCTCTTGCACCCATCCATTTCTTCTCCTTTGCCTTCTTTCTTTTTCTTTACCGAGCCACCACCAACCACCCACTGTTACCCACACCTCCACCTCCCTGCCCCTTCCTTTCTCTCTCTCTCTCTCTCCCTTGCCTCCCATCTCCTCTGCCGCACGCAGTCAGACCAGATCGCCACCAACTCTCCCTTCCTTCTTCCTTCCTTTTTTCCCTGTCTTCTCCTCCCTTGCTGCCGTCTGAAGCCGTCGCTGTCAGAGGCACCGCCGCGACCATCGACTCCAATCTCCTCTCCAGTAGAGCCGCCGCCTTCCTCCTCTACTGCAGCCAAGCGACGATGCCACCGCCACGACGAGCTCGACACTGTCGTGTCCGATCTCTTATCCTCCTCTGCCAGTCGCCGCCACCGCCGTGCTTTCCTCTCTACGCACCACCGAGCACAGAGGCTGATCTGCCAACGCTTCGTCGCCTCCTCGCTTGATTCGCTACCTCTAAGCCTTGTTGCTCCGGAACTAAAACCGGAGACGTCGTCGTCGTTGTGCTGGGTGAGTCTCTGGCCACATCTGTTCTCCATAATTTCTTCTTGAGTTGTGTTTGATTGGATTGTTCTGTTGTTGTTGGTTCGTTCATAATCCGGTTGTCGATGTCACTGTTGGGGTTGCTGTGGTTGGGGGTTGTGGTGTTGTGGATGGTGGATGTGGTGGTCTGGTGGAGTCTCGGCCACCGGAGGGTGGCTGCGTGTATGGTGATGACGCTGGTGGTGGCTCGACGGCGTTCCTGTGTGGTGCCTTGGGCGTTTTGTTTAACGATGAACAGTAGATGGATAGAGCCGTGAACAAGAAATTTGTGGAGTTCTTGGACCTGTGAACAGTGTTTGGCCAGAATCCGGCAAGGTTCCGGCAGTCCCGGGAATTTTCCGACAAGCTCGGAAATGAACTTTTGGGTAAAACCCGAGCCTTGGACCCTTCATGCACCGTTAACGGACCTCGGACAATATTAATGGACTCGGACCTTAAACGATTAATTAACTTAACTAAAATTGACTTATGGTTATATTTTATATCTTGTTTTAATTATTTATTTTATGCTTTGCCTTATTTATTTATGCTCTTATTTATTTATTTATGTTTTTGTTGTTTAATTCAAGCTTTCATTTATTTATTTTATGCCTTATTTAATTTTCCGAATGGGCTATTAAAAAGGCCCCCAGTATTTAAATTTCCGTTTTAATTTTATTTACGTTTATCTGGGCTCGTAAAAGGCCCATTGAATTTAATTTCCGAGTTTATTTATTTTAAATGGGCTAATTACAATAAAAGGCCCATATTATCTTAATTTAATTAAGTCTTTTATTTATTGTTTTAATATTTTCTCCGATGGACTAAACGCAAGTGAAGGTTCCCCGGGGCTTAATTTCTTAATTATGTTTAATTATTACGTTTCTAATAAAATTCTGTTCTTCTGGGCTAAAATAATAATAGGCCCATTCTTATTATGTTTACCAAATCTTATAAATAATTTTTGGCTAGATTATATATATATATATATATATATATATATATATGAATATATTTCTATAATGGTTTTCATTCTTTGAGCTACAATAATATTACTCCCTTTCTTTATAATTTTACCGATTTTATATATAGTAATCCATACAAAATTATTTTAAGACTTAACTATATTTTATCGAAAATATTTTGGTTAACGTAATAACGGTAATATTATTTTGAAATATTGTTTATCCAAGACATTATTTTACTAAAGATTATATTCTCTTTGACCACTAATTTAATTATCACCTTAAGCTACATTGATTTATACTCTACTTAAATTTATCGATTTTATAAGTATAAATATTTACTACATTATTTTATACCGTATCGCGACTATATTGATTTCCTACCGGAAATGATATTTTCTATTTCACGGTTTTACTAACCAGTATATTGTTTACATGCCATTTTTATATATTTGCTGTTTTATAATCTTTTATTAAATGAATACGTAATTATTACTATTTTGTCAATTATAGGTACTTTATGGAATATTATATACTTCATAATATAATTTCTTATATATGATTTATACAACGTATTTATATGTATTTTCTTATCATAAGCGACCTAAGGGCCGGGATATCAGCTTGGACGCTCGGTTTCGGTTTTTGATTTAAATCAAGTATACTTCATATAACCGCTGGATTTAATTAATTGCCACCAAGTCGGATGAACTGTTTGGTAACAAGATAATTATGGAAATAATAAAATGAGATAAGCCGTCTAATAACTGTTAGATCGGTATCATGCATAATCATCTTATTGGTGCATTATAAGTGATTGTGTTGCCATATATGTATATAGGGACATTGAGGCTGACCGGATAGCAGTTTCAGAGACACATCAGGTGAGGATATAAACTTATAAACTTCGGTATGCTGCCCGTGATACCCTGATTATTTGTTTTTTTATAGTTTATATGTTATCTTGCGTACTAGTCATGCTATTGCTGGCTACTGTTGTGATTATTGTTATATGCTTGATGACTACTGTGGATAGCTGTTGTGCTTTGTGATGTTGATATGATTATTGTGTTGTTCGTATGAGATATGTGGTATTTGATCGGTATGAGATATGTGGTAATTGATCGGTCAATGGCAGTGACCCAGTATTGTGACATTGGATTCCCAGAAGAGCTGTGAGGCTGAGAGCCTGCTCGGGAACGTGAGTATGATGAATTACTGTTGGATAGTGGAATAAGAAATAATAATATACAGTGGTAATATCATCTAGACATCTAGATTGTCACATGACAGGTATTGGTACGGCCAGATGGTAGTCACCTTGTGATTGTGATAAGATAGGGAGGACTGCGGGACTCAGTTGATTTGCTATAGGAAGGACTGCGGGACTTCCGCCGAGGACTGTGAGACTCGGTTATTTGAGATATGATTTGTGATATTTAGCGGGGAGCACCCTGGGGTTAGCTAACCTGGCTACCAGGCACGGCCAATATTTATCATGTGACAAGGGCCCTAATAATAAAATTGGATAGTCAGTCGCCGATTGTCAGTGAGTTAGAGGACTAGCTTAACGGTGTGATATCAGTTGTATAGTAAGGTCCGGTATGCTGTCTGATTCCGATGATATGTTGTGCTTGTTGTACCTCTATTGTACTGTGTTGGCTTTGGTGTATATATGGTTGCTTGTATACTGCGGTTTATTTGTTTATCGGTGAGACAGTGGTTGGTCTCACCCCTCACATAGTCCTTGCAGGTTAGGTCAGGATTGCATTTCGGCGGCTGCAGTGTACCCTCGGGCAGGACTCGGATCCATTAATTTGCATTTGGAGTTTTGCACATGTTGACATTGAGTTTATAAATGCTTCCGCTGTGCTATTGATATTGATGTACCCGAGGACGGGTGTTTGTTATTATTTTTGGGGCCAATGGACCGGTTTCTTGTTGTATTACACAGTTTGTACCACGTGTCGGCACTGTTGTTGGTAATCACTGTATGTCGGGTAAATTTAGGTCAGGGTGTTTCATTTTGGTAGCGGAGCGGGCGGTAGGTCCTAGGGTGTTTGCTGTGCTTGTTTGTTGTGCATAGCTCGCTCCATATGATTATCATGATTGCATGCATATTCATATGGTTAGTGCATAATGGATCCAGTCGAGGGACGCCAGCTTGCTGCAGAACATTCACATGTGAGAATTATTTCTCATAAATACAGTTGGACGACAAGTTACCCGTATTTCGGTATTTTACAATATTGTTGTTTCGATGATCTGAAGTTTTGGAAAGATAAGTTTTTAAAAGGATGAGTTTTGACAAAGTGACATTTACAGCTTAGGCTGTGGGTTAAATATGTTTATAAGATGTAACTGTTGCTTTTGGAAAGTTTTATGATTTTGATGATGAAATGCTTTTTATAAAGTCCAAACATGGTCGTAGTCCGAGAAGAACAGTGAGATAAAGGGACCTTGAGACGGCAAGAAGTCTGCCTTGTTGTATCCGTGCATTGGAAGTTTCACCAGAACAAGTAAGATTAAATTATGGGTTATGGTTTTTATATCTTTAAGTGATGATATGATATTATATGACCTTGAAGAAGTGGGAATGGTGATTTTTAAGTACTGTTTTGATTATGACGTGATAAATTGATGACTTTTGGGTACTGCTTTGTTTATGACATAATAACTTGAGTTGAGGATGGGATTAATATTCTTGGAGAATTCTATGATTTGGAGGTGATTCAATTTTCTTTTTAAGAAATGGGTTGATGATTTGATGATTTTGATACTAAAGTTGTTTGTGATGTGATATCTTGATTTGAGGATTGGACTGATGTTCATGGAATTCTTGATGTCAGAGGTGATTTGATCTTTTAAAAAAAAGAGAGATGGTCCGATGATTTGATGATTTTGGTGATACAACCTTTTAAAAAAAAAGGGGTATGATGATTTGATGATTTGAGGGATTATTTAAAGAGCTATGATCGAAGTTATGATCCTTGCTAGTTTCGGTGAATTTGGAAGTAAAATACTATTTGATGGATAATTATGTTAGTAATAAATTTTGGAGTATTGATCGACACTGTTGTTGGTAATCATTGTATATCGGGTAAATTTAGGTCGGGGTGTTTCAAGAATAGCTTAAAACGAATTGATGTGTAATAACTATATCAACGTGCACCAAACTTTCCGGTGCTCGTTCTATAAAAACTGCAAAGTTAAACCTGCTTGACTTGGAGCAATATTGAGATGGGTGACCTCCTGGGAATTTTTTCCCAGAAATATGCGAGTGTAGTAGTGGAGCTTCAGAACTCTCCTAGTATGGTGCAGGGTTCGGGGACGAACCTACCAGAAGCTGGTGGGCATGTGACACCTGGGGTCGATGGGGGCGGGAACTGTACGCCTGGGGTAAGCATAGACAAGGAGCGACTTTTGGAAGGCTTCTAGACGGAGGGACACATGAATGAATTGAATCCACGGAGGGGAATATGAATGTACCGAATCCACACTAGAATATGAGAGATCCTGTGACTGTGACTGTGTAGGAATTGGGCTGCATAGTTAGGGCAATTTTGTAATTATATAGGTATCGAACTGTATAATTACGAATAGCTCAAATGAAGTGATTTAAAGGTTTTACAGTTATGGAACTGTACAATCGAGAATAGCTTAAACGGATTGATGGGTACTAACTATATCAACAAGGTGCACCTACCTTTTCGGTGCTCATTCTATAAAAACTCAGTGACCTCCTGGAAAGTTTTCCCTGGAAACATGCGAGTGATGACTAAGCATGTTGAAAAGGTCCAGTATTAGTTCGTAGTGACAGTCGTCAAGCCGGGACGTTACATGAATATTAAAATTTAAACTATATTAATTTTATAATGTATTTTAGGAATTAAATAAATTATAGTACTAAATATCTTGTTCTAAAATAAGGATAAATGAAATTTTTGAGATAATTTAATTTTTTTAAAAAATATCCAAACCAAATTTTTTGGCCTAAAATGCCGGTAATTAAAATGATTAAGATAAATTAATTTATTTTAAAAATTAAGAAAAACTATTACCAAACTTTGGCAAATCAAGTTACTTGTAGTAAGAAAAGTTAATTTATTTTTATAAATAACCTTGAAAATAGCCAAAATAATCTTAAAAATTAAATATGGTAAAAATACAATGGAAAAAAATAATTTCAAAAATTTTAAACTTAAAAATCTATTAATTTATTATAAATTTTAGGAAATCTAATATATATTTTATAATATATTTTACAATACCAATTTTTTCTCTAAAATGCATGTAATTTTTAAAAATTACATAAACCTAAGTAGTAATGCAAAAAATACTTTACATAATTAAATAGTGAAGTAGTATCTTTCCTTAATTATCGTGGGGTGGAATGGTGAGGAGAACTGCTTGTTTTGTTGATAACTGTAACGCCCTGAATTTTCGGTATTTAATTTCTATGGATTTTTGGAATTTTTTTAAAAAAATTTGTTTCCAATTTTACCCTTGCGGAATTTTCGGATTTTTGGTCATGGAAATGAATTATTTTCCTTCGAAAATATTTATTCTATATTTATTTTATTCTTATTCGGGTTTCTTTGGAAATGAAAATGTGCTTTGGTGTGAAATGTGGAGTTTATAGTAGTTTTACTGAAACTACGTAGTTTTGGGTGTAAAGGAAAGAAAAGAAAATATAAAATAAAACCTAAACTCTATGCTCGCGTTGACTTGGAAGAGTTGACCGCGCCTTAGACCAAAACGATGTCGTTTTGGTCTAGGGCGGCCAACCCTAACTTCCTTTTTTCTTTCTTTTCTTTTCTCTCTCTCCTTTCTTTTTCTTTCTTTCTTTTCTTCTGCGCCGCTCCTCACCCTCACGACCTCTGCTCCCGATTTCCTCTCTTTCCCACGATCTCTCTTCCCAGCAATTACCAAATCCAATAATTCCTTTTTTTCTCTTTTTCTCCTTTTCCTTTTCACCCTCATCCGAACCCACCACTGTTTCTCTCTAGCTCACACCCACCACCATCTTCATCTCTCTCGTTTCCAGGACGTCGCCGCACCCACGAGCTAAAAAGTCTGCTCTTTGCCGCCCGAGGACGAGACTGGCACACCAGCCGAGGACCGACGGCGCAGAACTTGAGGACGAGTTCGCGACGAGTCGCCACCCTCACTGGTAAGCATCGCCTCCTTTGTTCCTTGTCTTTCTCCGTCTTATTTGTGGAGCTAACCCATTTCGTGTTGTGTGTCTTGTCGGCTGGTTGGTGGCATGTGTGTTTGTGTTCGGCGGGTATGTTGGGGTTGTTGGTGGCTCTGCTCGTGTGTGTGGTGTTCGGTTGTGGTCAGTGGTGGCGGGTCAATACGTTCTGAGCGTGTGGCTGTGGGTGTCGATGGCAGATGTGGAGTGTGTAGCCCTGTAGAGGTTGACTACTGGTGGATCTGGTTTTTCAGCACTGAGTACTTGGCCGGGTTCTGTGCGGGATGCTTTGGGGAGTCTTTCGCATTGCTCGGTTGTTCTTTGTGTGATTTCGGGTTATGGCCGGGGGTTGCTGTATTGTTGGTTTCCGACAGCAAGTTTTGGAGTTGCTGCTGAATCGGGCAGATTTGTTCTTGGCAAAACGAGTCTTTGTTTGAATTCCGGGTGAGGATTCTTTTTCCCAATCCTTTTGTTGAATCGATGTATCGAGCAGTGGGTGTTGTGTTGATTAATTGGATGTTATTTGAGTGAATACGGTTTGGATGTTGTTTTGGTTTATGGCAGAGTTGTTGTGGCCATTTTCTCGGTTGTTGTGGAGATTTTCGGCGAGGTTGACCGGAATTCGGGGAGTTCGGGAATTCTCCGACGAGGGCTCGGGTGCGATTCCGGTGAGGCGGTGTATCCCGGCATTACACGGTAATTCCGAGCGACAACGTGTAAATTGAATTTGTTTTTATACAAGACATGTAGCGTAAATGCATTTAATTAATGTATTAAAATGATATAGATTTAGTGGAAACCAAATCCGGAGAGTTGAGTGGCGTGGCCGGTATTCCACTGACGCGGATAGGACTGGTGGGCCGGAAAGGCTGGGCTCGGGCTTTACTAAGTAATATGATTTTCATGACGGATTGGGCCCAAGCCCATTTAAGATACACTATAGCCTTGTATGTCTAATATGGATTTAATAATGGGCTTTAAGCCCAAAGAGAAAACATGATTGGGTTTATTAGTGGTTTTGGTCGATATGGGCTATAGGCCCAAGAGAGAGTAATTAACTTAAGATGGGTTTTAGGCCCAATGGCTTTTATTAATATGGGCTTAGACCTAATAAGGACTTGAGAATATTGACTGGGCTTAAAGACTAAGATGATATATCGATATAGTCACGGCATTGGCATATGCATTCACTATAGTTGATGTGAACCTTATATGTTGTATTTTTATTATAAATATAGGAGCGTTAAAGCGGAACGAGGCTTGGGGTTCCGAGGCAATTAATATGGCCCAGGTGAGGACATATAAACCTTTGTATGCATTACTGCCTACAATACTCGGCTAATGGACATGGTATATGAAGTTGAAATTCTTGTTTGGCATTGAATGTTGTATGCTTGTATGCCTGTTGTGCTGATGATCTTACTTGCACTTTGTATCTTAATGATGATGCATTTGATGCGGTATGCCTGATTATGTGAATTGTGTGCCGGTGTGATATGCTATGCCAGTTGAGAATGCTTTGTTTGTTATGCTAAATAACATGATTTATGGTTGTGAGGTTCGTGTGGTGATTTGTGGGCCGGAGGCCCAGACTTGAGAACAAAATGTTAAATCCACACAATCCTGGATAATCATAACATATGACACACATAACTTGTTAAGTATAACTGAGAATAAAGTACTTAAGAATTCTACTGTGGGGCTGTTGACCGGTTGGTTCGAGCAGAAAGTGATACCCCTCGAGATTGCATGCGGGATAGCATGGTATATGCGGTTTAGCATATGGGTCTGTGATGACCGGTTCTACCTCCCTCTTTCTATCTCTCCCTTTCTACCTCCCTCTTTCTCTTTGTCTCTCTCTCTCTCTCTCTCTCACTGATTGTATTGGGCCTTGCCCTGATTATAATGGGCTTATGCCCTGGTTGTCTCATGAGACGGGACCGAGCTCGACACATACAGTAGAGGGCCCTAATAAAATATTCAAACTCCAATAATGATAAAGCACAACGATAATAAGATGATAAAAGACAAGTGATGGTTTGAAGTCTGTTGATGACTTGTGATATGCATTGTGACTTGTTTGTGTACTATGATTGCTACTACTTGATGCCGGTGTATTTGTAGTTGACTTGGAACGTATACTTTGGTTTATTTGTTATGGTGAGACAGTGGTTGGTCTCACCCCTCACATCTTTATATAGGTTACCTGATCGTCGGTCAGGAGTGCATATCAGCAGGTGGCGGAGCTATCCTCCAGACGGGTCGGATCCATAGGGTGCATACATTCATATTTTTTTATGTATTTGTCTTCCGCTGCATACTCGAATTGTATTATTTATTGTATGATATAATGCGTAAATAAATGGTGATTATCTTGTTTATATCGTATCCCAGAGTGGAAGGACAATTTGATCATTTCACATGATATAATTAATATAATTGGTTATTTTGGGATACGGGCGTTTCAATAATCCTGGATGGGGGGGAAAGTAAAAAGAAATAGAGAAAAGATAATAGATGTATAACTAAAAAACCAAAATATCACTAAATTAAAGATATAATACCAAAAAAAGGAATAACAAATAGAATATGTTGAAATTAGAATGGAGTAAATATTGAATTAATTGGACATTAAAAATAGATTGTTGTATACACAGTCATGTTCTTAAAAGGGAAGGAAATCAATATATGAAGTTAAATATGATAAATATGAATTAGGTTTGAAAAGGTTTAACCTATTTGATTTTTACTTGGCTTGAGCTTGGGGATTCGTGTGGAGATTGTCTAATGTCTAGGATGATTCTTTGCCAGTTTGGAAGTGTCGTAGCTATCTTTCTTGTTACCTTTTATAGTTGCTTATTTTTGTAAAGGTTAGTAAATGAATTAAATTAATTTTAATTGGGATAAATTATAAGGTTAAATGACTTTAAATGGTCACTAATAGCCTGTTGTGAATAATACCTGTATTTCAAATATTATTTGCGGCTAATCACTTAGATTTGCCATGAATTTGGCTTTTAAATTTTGCGGTCCTACCTATTTCTTCTTTTTAATCTCAAATATTTGATGTGGTTTTCATACATGCTTTCCTAATGTCACTTGTCACCTTCTGGGTGTGGAAGTAGCACACCACCTTGAGCAAGGATTATATAGCATTTTAGATATTAGATATTCACCTAAGATATTTTTATCTTGGATATTTGCAATATCAGAAAACGTTTCCAGCAATAACAGCAAATATACCATGATCCCCGTGACGTCCCATGAATTCTACAGTCAACTCATTGATCAAAAAAAAAAAAAACAGAAGAAGAATTCTATTGTCAACTCGGGACACCGAAAGAACAGAATTACATGAAGAGAGCAGTATTTGCCATGTCTACTAGTTTAGGAATCAAAGAGCTTACAGACTTTGGAATAAGTCTAGTCTATACTATTTGTTGGTTTCGTCCAATAAGTTGCTTCGTTGGAATTAATAAGTATCTCAGGACGACGATTTTCCTTGTCAAATTGTTCATCTTTAAAGATCAAAGCCACCTGTCGTATCCCTCCCATATATGGCTGCGTTAAAAAATCACAAGCCAGAATACGCAGTCATAATGCATGTATCGTATCCTGAATGCGATTTTTTTTGCGAAAGAAAAGCAAAATAGCCTTGTATTGCTGTTTATGCTCTCTATACCTTGTATTTTAAAAGTGCCCCCAATGACAACAGACGTTAGATGTTTGAAAAAAAAAAAAACTTATGTATGCATAATGTAAATGCGATGTAGTTTGTGACTTCATGACTGTATGGAGAAGATGACATAGGCAGTGACCATAGAACATTCACCTGCCCAAAAAACAGTACTATTCTATTCTTTTACATGCTATCTAAGATTGCTCTCTACCACCACATGGCTATTTGATTACCATATCCTTCCCGTGCATCTGAGAATATAATGATCAATTCCAATTTACTAAACCCGTTGAATTAAGAAAGGGTCTACAGGTTAGATATTTTTGATATTCAAAACCTTGCAATTTCCCGTGCGTTTTCAACTTTCAAAAGCCAAGCCAATCTGAAGACTTGACGACTTGCCAACTATAAATATATGGAGGTCCGGCCAATGTCTCATTATTTAGTACAACAATATCACCCGAAGCTGCAAACTAGCAAACAGTAAAACTCTTGAAGGAATTATATTATTTGTTACGAGAAGGTATAATGTCTATAGAAGCTCTGGCTATGGCGGGGGTCGATTATGCAGAATGCAGGATCGACCTGGAATTGTGGGAAAATCAAGAATTGGAGCAGCCGCCGCAACATCTGATTGCAGACCAACAAAGTCCAGGCGTTGAGAAAGAGAGGAAGAACAAAGATGGGCAATTATGCGAAGCCCATGGCCTCCATTGGGATAGACAGGGTGTTTCAACTTTCAACCGAAAGGCCGCCGTCTAATTGCAGTCCAAGAAGAAAATAGACCATGGCTTAGATGGGTTAAAAAGTCTCCTTCTAGTTAATTGGTTTTACATTCGTTGTCTCTTTTTATTTATTTTTACTCATATTGTCCCCCAAATCTCGTTTACGGACACATTGTTCTTTTTACACCATATAGACGATGATTTACCTCGGTGCTGCTGCCGATAATTTCTTTTTTTTTTAATAAATCAGAATTACATAAGTAATCCCAATCCAATCTCCAAAATCCCCTTTCAATCCCGTCCATTGGGATCAAACTCATGATCAATTGCAATCCAATCCAAAGGAGATGCCACTCCACCACAACTAGTGTTGGCATATCATTTTCTTTTTTATTTCGCCTAATATGCATTATCTATTACTATCAAAATTTAAAAATATATGCGTTATCTATTGGAAAAAAAAAAAGAAAACAAAAATGTGTTCTCTTCAGTCTTTAGGCAAAATTATCAGTTCTGAAGATCCCATCCATAGTCACACTCAAAATCACTCCCAACCTCAATTCTAGTTGTCGTCTCGTCCTTACTAGGGATGGCAATGAGTGTCTGTTAACAGGGAATCCGCGGGGAATCCCCGAATGGGGAACGGGGATGGGGGCAATTTTCCCCCCGCGGGGGTGGGAACGGGGGACGTTTTGGCCCCGTGGGGAATTTGGGAATGGGGGCGGGGAATGCTCCCCCCGACCCACGGGGACCCCGACCCGCGGGGACCCCGAATAAGCAATCTAGTATGTAATCAAGAATAAAGACAATGAACTAGTAACAATCTTTAATTTTCTTGTCTTATATTTTGAATCATGTAAGCCAAAACAATTAAATTTGTTTATAAGTTAGCTTTGATTACTTTTTAAAAAATATATATTTTACTAATTTTTATCTATCAAATTGGGGAATGGGGTCCCCGTGGGGATCCGATTCCCCGCAGGGAACGGGGATGGGGGCAATTTTCCCCCCGAACGGGGAATGGGGATGGGGACGGGGGAACATTTCGAAAACGAAGGTGGGGGTGGGGAACCTTCCCCCGCGGGGACCCCGACCCATTGCCATCCCTAGTCCTTACCTTATTTGTTAGTGTAAAAACAACTGCACCTCCACCTCAACTGAAATACAACTCGTCACCGAGCCACCATGAACTCTACATATCATTATTACCATAAATATAAACATAAAAGCTTCAGGAGGGGTTGGGCCTCTCCTTACCCATAGATTTGCCCTTGCAGTTGCTAATTTCAAGAATGACCAAAACAAGGATCGCTAGAGAAGACCAAAAGAAATTCGTTGTTTGATGGCGACTTTTGCGGTCGCGGCCGGTTGAGCGGAGACGATTGCTTTCGTTGTGGGTTGTGTTTGCTTGGGGAAGGAGAAGCTTCTCGAAGCATTAGCTGTTCTCGGAGAAGAAGAGAAGCGGCCCTATGCGATGACGATGATGGCATTTTGTTAGGAGAAAAAGCCTTTGGCATGCATGTAATCAGAAGTAGGAAAAAAACGACGTTGCTTTTTGAAAATGATTTATTTAATATAATAATAATTTTAGAAATTAAAATTTGAAAATAAAAGGATAAAACGAAATAAATAAATAGGCAGATTGTGGGCCCATGGGACACCTGTTAGCATCACGACAAATTACCAACTATAAGGTGTAAAAAGGACAATATGTTTTAATAAAACAAGACTTGAGGGACAACATACGAACAGGAACCGACAAATGCAAAACTCATTAACTGGAGGGACATAAAAGACTTTCGGCTTAGATGATGCCCTATATCCCTTTATTAGGCGCGGAGCGAATGCATGTATTGTATTGTAATTTTTTTTATGGGGAGGGGGATTATTATTTGTATTCAACAAGGTTATTAAAACTGGACCAGACCGGCCAGTTCAACTGGGTTTAATCGAGAATGTTTCAGACCTATTTGTTACGGTTTTTGCAATGGTTTGTTAACCACAGTTTTTACCGGTTGAATCACTATTTTTCCAATTAAAATTCAAAAAAATGGTGTGACTAACATTTTAACCTATGACCTCCTATTGACATTTAACGTCTCCAACTAACCAAACTATTATAAATTAATGATATTTTTAGATAAATTTTGTTATATGTTGAGAATAACTTTAATTTTGACTTCTACAATATTAGAAAGATATATATATAGTCAAAGTTTCATTGTATAATATTTTAAATTTTAAGAAATAAATTATACTAATATTAATTAAAGTTTTTATCATCATCACTTTATTTATTTCATCATATATTATAAAAAAGATAATTTTAATTATTAATTAGTTATTTTTGTGAGTATTAAACATCATAAAATTATTATGATGAATATATCTTGACTAATTTTTTAAAAATTTAACGTATTTTAATAAAATGGTCGAACCCTGGTCAAATCTGGCTGGACCCTGATTTTCTTGAACATTCCCCTTTGCCAGTTCGATATCTGATCCGATTTTTAAAACCTTGGTATTCAGTATTCCTGTTTTTTCATCATTTGTCGATTTCGATACATTTTCCTATCAGGAATCACGAATCATACTTTGCTTCGGAAGCAAAGTCTTTACTTTCAACTTACATTTTGGGTAATCTAACGTAGGTTAGAAAAAGATGAGAATTTATAGAAATGCCTCTAAATAATATTAATCGGGCAATCGAAAAATATAGGGATGTCTAGAAATATTACGATCAAGAAAAGAATAATTACTTACTGATTTAAGAAATGAATATCAAATTTAATTATAAATTAGATTTGACTCAAAATTTATGAAAATCTGTTATAATCTAAGATCACATAATAAAATTAACAATCCAAAAATTGTTGTAACATCTTCCAAATATTAAAATATAAAAAATAATAATCATAGTAAAACTTTTATAACTATTATTATCCCCTCATAGTTTTTAATTGACGATATAAAAAGTATAGTTTGTTTGAAAATAATTGTCACTTTAGAATTCTTGATGATAATTATTTGGTGTCCAATTAAAACCGGAACACAGTGTTTGTTATTCGAAGTTGCATTTCAACCGCCAAAAATTGGGTCTATGTCGTCGTCGTTACCGGTGACTAGACATGCGCGCAAAAGCCTTCCAGAGTGCGATTCCCTCCACAACCACTCACTCTACTCTCCTCACGCTCCTCTCCAGAGTCCAATCTCTGTTCCAAACCAAGCAAGCCCACGCCGTTGCTCTCCTCCATGGCTGGCTTCCCCATAGCGTCTCTCTCTGCGCCTCTCTCATCCTTCGCTACGCCACTTCCCGCGACTCAACCGCCTATCGCCGCCTCTTCCACCAAACGCTTCCCTTCTCGCGCTCCGCTTTCCTCTGGAACACTCTCTTCCGAGCTCACTCAATTTCCAAGGCTAGCGATGACTTCGAATCGTACAACCGAATGGTTAGAAGCGGGGTCAGGCCCGACGATCACACGTTTCCTTCCGTGATCAAGGCGTGCGCGGATGATGCTGCGGTGGATAAGGGTTTGGAACTTCATGGGGTTGTGTTTAAGCTTGGGTTTGATTCGGATGTGTTTGTGGGGAACACCCTTTTGTTGTTTTATGGGAATTGCGGGAGTGTGGGTGATGCGAACAAAGTGTTTGACGAAATGGTTGAGAGAGATGTTGTGTCGTGGAACACGGCTATTGGGGTGTGTTCCGGAAATGGGTGTTATCTCGAGGCATTCCGGATGTTTTGTGAGATGAATTCGAGGTCTGGGATTAGACCCAATATGGTTAGTGTCGTGAGTGTGTTACCAGTTTGTGCTGCGCTTGAAGATGACTTCATGGCAAGACAGATTCATTGTTACGTGGTGAAGGCTGGGTTGGATTCTTCTCAGGTGACTGTAGGCAATGCCTTGGTTGATGTATATGGAAAATGTGGTAATGTGAAGGATTCGAGGCAGGCTTTTGAGGAAATCATCCAGAGGAATGAGGTTTCCTGGAATGCAATCATTACTGCTCTTGCTTTTCTAGGGAACAACAGGGACGGGCTAAAGATGTTTAGATTGATGATTGATGAAGGGCTGGAGCCAAATTCTGTTACCATCTCTAGTATTTTACCTGTGATGGTTGAGTTAGAGCTTTTCCACCTGGGCAAGGAGGTCCATGGCTTTAGCCTAAGATCTGGCATGGAATTCGATATTTTTATTTCCAACTCATTGATTGATATGTATGCTAAAGCAGGACATTCAACCAAAGCATCCCATGTATTTCACCAGATGGGTGAAAAGAATGTCGTTTCGTGGAATGCCATGGTTGCAAATTGTGCTCAGAATGGTCTCGAACTAGAAGCCATAGAGTTAATGAAACAAATGCAAGCTCATGGTGAAATTCCAAGTACTGTTACCTTTACTAATGTTCTTCCAGCTTGTGCACGTCTTGGATTTGTTCGCCCCGGAAAAGAGATCCATGCTAGGGCAATTCGCATGGGATGCTACTTTGATCTGTTTGTCTCTAATGCATTGACTGACATGTATGCCAAATGCGGTTGTCTCCATCTTGCTGAAAATCTCTTCAACATCTCACTTACAGATGAAGTATCATACAACATTCTGATTGTAGGATATTCTCAAACAGCTGATTCCTCGAAATCTCTTAGCTTGTTTTCAGAAATGGGGCTCATGGGCATGCAACATGATGTGGTTTCCTATATGGGTGTTATTTCTGCTTGTGCAAATCTAGCTTCCCTGAAGCAAGGGAAAGCGATCCATGGATTAGTAATAAGAAAGCATATGCACATGCATCTCTTTATTGCAAACTCACTTTTGGACTTCTATAACAGATGTGGACGAATTGATATTGCTCGTAAGGTCTTCGAGAGGATTCCAAATAAGGATAGAGCCTCTTGGAATTCTATGATTTTAGGTTATGGATTGCTGGGGGACTTGGAAGTTGCTATCGATCTATTTGAAGCAATGAAAGAAGATGGTGTGGCATACGATTCAGTCTCATACCTTGCGGTCCTGTCAGCTTGTCGTCATGGAGGGCTAGTTCAGGAAGGGAAGAAATACTTTGAGGATATGCAGGCTCAAAATATTCAACCAACACAAATGCACTATGCCTCTATGGTTGATCTTCTTGGCCGGGCTGGACTTATGGAAGAAGCAAGACAACTTGTTAAAAGTTTGCCTGTAGAACCAGATGCTAATGTATGGGGAGCACTACTTGGTGCATGCAGAATTCATGGGCGTATTGATTTGGCTCGTTGGGCAGCTAAACATCTATTTAAGCTAAAGCCTCACCATTCTGGATATTATTCGATTCTCTTGAACATGCTTGCAGAAGCAGGACACTGGGTTGAGGCCAACATGGTGAGGGAACTAATGAAGACAAGGGGAGCACCGAAAAATCCTGGTTGCAGCTGGGTTGAGATCAATGATCAGGTATATGCTTTTGTCGCTGGAGAAAGAATGCTGAATAGTGGTCTAAGCTAATTGTTTAATAGGGGCTAATTAAATTGACATACATTCTTCAAATTGAGTGGAAGATTCCTTTCAAAAGGGCCAAGATCTTAAATTCCTTTCAAAAGGGCCAAGATCTTAAACATATATAAGTTACATAAAACATAAAGGCCAAGATAATGAATACTGTCCATCATGGATGGTTTTGTGTGGACAATAAATTGCTAGATGATACTGTGCATCAAGCTTCTGGTTTTGTGGAAAACCAAGTGGTGTGAGGGGGTAGCTTTTTCTTATGGTGGTAGGCACAGCCTTTCCTGGTTGGTTTTGTGCAACGGACAGTTTGTCTTTGCCACAGATTCATTAAAAAAGGAACAAAAAGATGCTATCTGCCCACATCATGTGCACTTAACAGAGAGAGGAGATAACAAGAAGGGAAAAAGAAAAGTGGCAAGACATCATAAATGGAATAACACTGCAGCCATATTACCACTGGTTCTTGACAGATAGCAGATGAAATCTCCCTAATACAAGCATGGAAGACCATAGGAGGGTGGTTTCACTTGAAATGAAAACATGAGGTAGGTTTCTGGAAACGCTAAAGAGTTATGTTCAAGAAAGAAAATGACTTATGTTTACTTTCATGTTATTCTGGTGCATCAAAATTATATCCTCACTTGCTTTCTTATAACGTATTCTCTCTAACTTACATTTTTCCAGGATACGGTTTGATTTATATGCTCTGAATTGCAAGATCAGTTGGTGTATGTTAGATGCTACTATGTGTTTGTGGGGGATTCTAAGAGCTCATATTGATCCTGCTTATTTTTCACAAGAAAGTAAGGTTTTGGCTGTGCAAAAGGGGGACAAGATGGAGGCTGAAAGATAACTTGCAGGAATTTACAGAAAATTGACCGAGTTCTCCACTAGCCTAATCTAAGGTGACTATAGTAGATAAAAGATCACTTAAAATTATTTTCTATCTTCATCTTAATAAGTATTTTCTCTCTTCTTTTTTCTCCTCTTTCATTTTTATACCTTAATTTTTGTACCCCCTATTCTTCCTGGTTCTGTTTCTTTGTGGTGAAGGAAGGAGAATACTTTCAGAATTTCTTCTCTGTCTCTCCCGACTTTTGTCTCCTGTTTGCCTAATTATTTAATGACCCAAAATTATTTTACTGATGATTGACAGAGAAAATGCTGCTACTATTGCAGCAGGATGGAGAGAGTGAATGTGTGACTAAACATATGTAAATAGAGGCAGTCTAAACTTATATGAAGTCGCGTTTCTTTGCAACGGTTTTCTACTTTGATTGATTTCCGTATGTCTATGTCTTGGTTCCTCGCGTTATTTTAATGTTCAAGAAAAAAGCACTAGGAATAAATGTTACCTGTAAAACATCCTTGTGGCTGTGAGTAATGTGGAAAATAATCTACATTATATACGTAAAGGTGAATCTCCCTCTAACACCTCTCCAGCTTTGCCACATGGCTCAATGCCACATTTCTCTTTCTCTTTTATGGTTGAGCAGTTTTCAATTGTTGTGACGTGTATTTAATGTCTCATTTTGTTCAATATTGAAGTGGAGGTTTCCAAACACAATTAGTCATAATACTTTTCTCTATTTGTGCTTATGTCTTCTACCATCGATTTGGATGAACAAATGTTTAGTTACCAAGATTTATTATTTTAGTATAATTAGCATATATATTTATTTTTCCTAGTTTATAGTTATTGTTTGTTTGCAATTTGGGCAAACTTCATTGGCTAGAGGTCTTATGTTTTTCTTTTTTCGTTGCCTAATTTCTCAATATCACAAATACAGAGCTATATTCTCAAAATTTTAATTTATAGAACCTACTGATGTTTCCAATTGTTTGTAGTTTTAATATCTATAAGTTATTGAAATCTGTCTTGGTGTATGTGTAAGATTGAGCTGTTTGATTTCAAGAAGAATTTCTACTCACTCTCTAACTTTGCGAACTTCCCCTTCTCAACCCCTATCTTCTTTGTTCTGGAAACATGTCTTTCTATTCCATCTTTTCTCGAATCTCCTCTGAATGTGCAATCACTTGGACAATGGTTCAAATGTTCGATATATTGTCTTCTCCTTACTTTTTTTTTCCGCTCATTAGGAATAGTAAGCTTGCAGTTGAATTTACTTTTTGAGCCTATCGCACCAACTGGAAAAGGAGGACAAAGATGGATTTATCCTACATTTTTGATCTTTTAATAGTGATAGAATTGAACGTGATAGTATGAGTATAGTTCAACTATTTAGAGGTGCAAAATCAAGCCCCTAAATTTGTGCATCTCAAGATGAGGTTGTACTAGTTGCTTCTAAGTTATTTTTCTACTAATACGGTTAGACAGATATATATGTTGCTTCTTTTTAACCTTTACAAAGAGATGAAAAGCAAAAGGCCATTTCATTTTTGTGGGAAAATTTTGCTCCTGTTCTGAGGTTAGACTGAATTATGGCCTGAAGAGCGAAATCCATTTTGGACTTGACTGCAAAATGTGCATGTAATTGCAAACATGTCACTGATGGAATGAGCTAATCCGGTAATGCCTTGGACAGAGATGACAACTTCTTCAGACGCAGTCAACTATCAAAATCTTTTACCTATCTCTTAATTTTGCTGGAAGACCTTGTAACTGTGCAGCAGTCATGGTGGATAAAGACTAAAGAGGTCACATCCAATTCAAATATATGCGACAGTGGACAATTTGTCTTGATTGGCTTCCATCTAAGATACTTTGTACCTGTACTTATTGATATCTGTGGTGAAATGAAAAAGAGTTTGGACTTGACTCCCGGAAAGGTTTCAAGAGGTGATGCCAAGATGGGACGAGAATGGAGATCTAGGACCAACCACAACAGGTACCAAATGGATCCCTTGTATTCCTTTTGTTAAACCTGCCGTCTGCCATGTTCTCCATTGCTTTATCTGCCTCTATCTTGCAAAGTGTAGTGGTAACAAAAAAAGCTCTTATTTCTAAAGATTTTGTTCAGTTGTAATGATAGAGGATTTGCACAAGCATTTTCTAGTTTCAGACCCACTTTTGGAGTTAGAATGTGGGGAATCTGTTATTGCCACTCAGGTGTTTGATCTAATTGCCATACAAGCATAGATATTCTTGGAATCCTATGATTTTATTAAGGAAGAACAGGGGAATTTGAGATTGCTAAAACTTTTTGAAACAATGCAAAATGATGGCATGGATTTTAATGCAGTATTACATTTCTACTGTTGTCAGCTTAATCAAGGAGGACTATTTGAAGACTGGAAGAATGCTTTGAGGATATGCAGGCTTGAAGCAATGAGCCAATTACAGCAGTTTAGATGCTTGGTTGATCTCCTAAGCTGGGTTGGAGTTTTTTAGAAGAAGCAACAGAATACATTAAAGCTTTGCTAGGAAAGACGGATGCTAGTTTATGTTTATGCGCAGCTTTTGTTGATGCAAATTGGATCCATGAGAAAATTGAATTGGCAATGTTGGGCAGCTGACAATCTGGTAAGCTAAAATGCCTGCAATCTCGAGGCCATGAGATTATATCAAACATTTATGTAGGCGCGGAAAACAGGACGGTGCAAGCATTGCAAGGGAGCTGATGAAGCCAAGGAGAGGAAAAATCCTTATAGGGGAGGGTTTCAAATGGATATTCCGGTGCGTGGTTTTGTAGCTAGAGATATAATGTTAAATTTATTTCATAAAGGCATCAACCCCAAGATTGTGAAGTTCTCATACGTGGTAAAAGCTGAGCTTGGATGGGTTCCTATGGGGAGGGTCAATATTTGTTTTTTTCACTCCTGGATATCAGCTATGTAATCCTTCTGCATATTTTAGAAAGATGAGATGTTGGCGGTTAATGATTCTCGTTGTGTCGGCTGATGTAACAATTGTCAGTTGAACTCCAGGTATATGGAAAAGAAAAGAGAAAAGAAATTGTATATGGTTTGTCATGCCTGTGTGTGTGTGTGTTATATTCTGTCAGTGTTTGTTCAAGCAAAGACGAAGGTGGCAAAAACTTGTTGAGGAAATTGATGCTAAGAAAGTATCTCATTTTGTCTTTTCCAGAACACGATTGTTTTTCTTATGTTTTTGATATGAAGGACACGATTGTTTAACGGCATATACATCCATCCAGACCAACTGGGTATAGTAAATGCCGCATTGGTTGTATGTCGACCTTTGGCCAGGGAAGAAGAAAAACAAAGATACTTCTGCATGCTTGTGCATACATGTGCAGAAGACATAAAAGATGATGGAAGGTGCAAAAGCTGAATAAAGGTGTTTGTTGCACGTTAATTCAAAAGCTATTTTCCGGCAGCAAGGACAGTCTAATTCTTTTGGTACGTAGCTATATATTTTACTTTTGATTTTCTTTAGGGAAATAGGAAACTGTCACCATTAGTGTACCAAATGTCTTAAAGTTGTGTAGTTTATGGTATTTTAAATTCTCATCATTCCATTGATATCCTAACCATTTTGTCTCCCTTCATGTTGAATGCTAATGCTTATACAATTGTGGCATTGTGTTATTTGTATTGGCGTTTGAGTTGCCACTTTTATCATTTTGGCGAATCTGAGGAGTCACAGGAGGCATTCATCTTTTCTTAACTTCTCCTTTATTGCCAAGTAATTTTGCATTGTTGTTTCTTGATAATCTTGTGTTCTGTTCAGTATTGAAGTTGAGGTTTTCAAATATTGTTATAGTTATGCACAATTTTCTACTTGTACTTATCTCGTTATCGATTACTTGTACTTATCTCGTCATATATATGTATGATTCCTTGGTCTACAGTTATTACTAGCATATAATTTCATTCTGCGTTAAGCTATTGAAAGTAGAAAGCATGGAATAATGGATTGGTGAGGTCTCTTACCTTGCAGTCTTGTCAGCCTGTTGGAGACGGAGACAGTAAAAGGCAGTACAAGAATATGCATGTTCAAAATTTAAGCTTCTCTACATGGTTGATCTCTTAGGCCTTGCTGTACTTTGAAAGGAACAACGGAACTTGATAGCCGAGTGCTAGTTTATAGTAGGTAGTTTTCCTTGTGCTTGTCGTAGTATCCATGGTAATATTTAGTTGCATATTGGGTAAGGCCGCAGGATCGACGAAAAATTGCTGCTATGCAATTCTCTCAAGTCTCAACTATTTAGGCAAAAGCAAGTGTTACGTGTGACTAGTAGTTGGTAATCATAGTGAGCGACTTGTCATTCAGTTTAGTATAGGAGTATAAATAGTCACAAAGCACACTTCTGTAAACAAGATTGATCAATTGGAAATATTGTTGTTTGCGTTCCTTTCTTCTCTTTTCTTTATTTTCTTGTTCTTTTCTGTTCTTCATTGTTCTCTGTTACGATTGGATCGTAACAATTGGCGTCGTCTGTTGCGACTCACGCCGTTCTTGACGGTTTCCGTTTGCTATGGAGCAACAGTGCAGCCATCACTGGTGGTCGTCACCGGCGATGGTGTCACCGTTCCAGACCGAGGCGGGCCACTCCTCGCCGTGGGGGGTGGAGCAGCAGTACCAGACTCCACACCGCCAGTGGTTGGGTCCCTATCCTCCGCCTCCTGTTCCGCCTTCACCCGATGTCTGGCAGTTCGCGGAGGAAGCTACTCGTTCACCGGCGAGGGTGACGCAGCTCACGCATGTGCACTTCCACTCCTCGCCGTGGGGGGTGGAGCAGCCATGGATTCCTTCTTCTCCGACGACAATGCAGCAGCGGTTCGAGTCCTGCGGGGCGATGTGGTCGTCTTTGACGCCTCCGGTTCAACCTTCGTGGTGCGATTCTTCTTCGACGATACCAGATTCGTTTCTGGCCCCAGGAATTCCACCTTCATCACAGGTTAGGGTTTCCGGTGCCCCAATTTCATCAGTTCATTCTTTTGGAAGTGTTGGGGGTTTTGTTCCGGGTGGGCACTATCAGCCGTTCTCGCCACCTCTTGCGCCGCCGTTTGATTCTCTTCCGTTGCACTCTGGTCAATTTTCAGCGATAGGAATGCCCCCTTCACCAGCTAGGGTTCCTTCTCTGATGGTTGAATCAACACCTATGGCGTCATCAACCGTTTTTCCTCCACCAAATTCCAGTTCCTCATCCCCTTCACCAACTGCTCGACAAAATGCCTCAATGACCTTACCTGGGTTGTTGCTGCCTGACTTGATACCAGCGGCTTCACCACCGATTGTGCACGCTAACGTCAGGGCCGAAGCCTTGTATTCTCGCTCGTCATCGATGGTGACTGGCCTGGTGAATGACGATGATGATGATGAGGACGATGAAGTCGAGGATGAGGAAGAGGTCGATGATGATGATGGGGAGTTTGACGATGAAGAAGAGGAGGAGGAGTTTGTAGATGAGCCATTTGATATGCTTCCAGAATATGGTGATGATGACGAATATGGTGTAGTTGGTCGATCAGTCAAGAAACGGAAGCAAAAGGGAGGGATTTTAGCTCCAAAGAGGCAACGGGAAGCGAGCAAGACAAGGAAGACGAAGCACCTCAGATCATTAAGTATTGCTCCTAACGATGATGAGGATGAGTTTGAAAAATGGCAGAGAGAGGTTACAGAGACAGAAGTTTGTGAGGATCCTTTGGAAGGTATGAATTTGGGAAGGAGTAGACCTAGGAAGTTTGTGCTTCATGCATTTCAATTGAAGGCAACGCAAAAGAAGAAGAGGATGATATTTTGGAAGAAAGTTAGGAAAAAATGGAGATTGGGAGTAGCAAATCGGGTTGATAATGATGGAGGAGGAGTGCAAGCAAAGGGGTATGTCTTTGGCGATGTGGCTATCATTGAGGAGGATAAGGTAGATGAAGGGAAATTTGTTCTTCAGCTGTTGGAAACGAGAAGTGCTACACCAATATTATGTGGTAAAGGAGGGTTTGATTCACAAAATTTTACATGCAGGGGAATATGTGGCAGTAATAGCGTTGGTGCAAAGGAAAAGTTATGTTTGTCTGCTGGGTTATTACTTGAGGATGTTTCACTACAAGGGCTTGAACCTAGCTTAAATTGCTTGGTTTTTGATCCGGGTGGATCGTGGCTTGATACTTGTTTAGGAGAAGGGAAGTCTTTGTTGTTTGCTGTATCACTGTATTTCATATTGTATCCTGCTATTGTAGTTGGGATGGTACGTGAAAATGAGTTTTTGATGGTTGTGCAAAGAGAGAGGGAAGTGAGGAAGAAATGGCATAAGAAGAGGGTGATCTTAGTGCCAAGGAAGCTAAGAGAGGAGAATAAGGAAAGCTTAGTGCTTGATGAGAGGGCAGTAAGAATTGATTGCTGGAATTTTAAGAAATGGGGACAAAGCAACGGATGTTTCACAACATTTGATCCAGGAGGAGATAAAGCTATAGAGATATGGAGTTTTGTGATTGCTGAAAGTTTTCTAATGCAACATGATGGTTGTGAAACTGCTGGATCAGATGTACAAGAAGCTCATGTACATAAAGAAACAATGTAGGTTAGCTCCTTAGTTGCTGCAGAACTTGAATTGTTACAGGGAGCAAAAATGCAGAGTGCTTGAGTGTTTTTTCCTGTTGGGTTGTCGTTGATGCAAATAGCTTTTGGAGCAATACATATTGGTTGGAGAATTGTTATTTGCAGCGAGAATGAAGCCAACAATGCAATAGTTTTTAGCACTAGCTGCAGCATACTCGTGTAAACTTGCTGTCATATACAAATCAGCTGTATCTTTCTTTCCCTTAGGTCTTCATTTGATATCAATCTTGGGGACAAGATTGTTTAAGGAGGGAGTATTGTTACGTGTGACTAGTAGTTGGTAATCATAGTGAGCGACTTGTCATTCAGTTTAGTATAGGAGTATAAATAGTCACAAAGCACAATTCTGTAAACAAGATTGATCAATTGGAAATATTGTTGTTTGCGTTCCTTTCTTCTCTTTTCTTTATTTTCTTGTTCTTTTCTGTTCTTCATTGTTCTCTGTTACGATTGGATCGTAACAGCAAGGAATAGGGAAAGAATGCGTTGCAAGGAATTAGGAATTCAAACTGCGGATCAGCTACAAGCTTTTGCGGAGAAAGAATGTTAAACTTTGAACCAAGCAACCAACTTTGAACCAAGCCACCAACTTGTAATGGTGGAAAAGATGGATGTATTCTTCTGGTTAAGAGATGCCTTCACATGTGATGTGAATCTCTTTGCTTTTTTTTTGTTCGATATATTTCAAAAGAAAAGACGGTTAATGATTTGCCGTTCAATTCTAACGTTATGTTTACCATTATTCTTTCAAAGTCAAAACTTTATAATGGTGTTAAATACTAATACTAATGCTCAGAGCTTAATTTGCCGAGTAAGGTCTCTTTAGCTTTTAATGTATTAAAACTTTAGGCAATTAACCTTTTGCTTTTAATGCTAAATGGTTGGTAGGTTTCATCCTTGACCATTTCTATTTATTTTGAATGTTGAAAGTTTTTTTTGGTGTTACAAAGAATCTAATTTTTTAAATTAAATTAAGGAAATAAATTTTGAGCCCGGAGGTTTAGTCTTGGTGCCTAACATATTATTCTTTTGTTCTCTATTATATTATTGGGTTCTTTGATTTCTCCTATCTGGATTTTTTATAATATTTTTGCTAGTTTTTCAGCTCCTGCCAATACACATAGAAGAACTTGTTGGATCCGGAGAGAATTTTGTAAGCACGGCTCACGGCTCAGGTTACTTCCCATTTTTTCCAATATTTTTTGTTGTTGTAGGAGAAAGCAAGATAGTGGTAGCCAATTGCTCTTGGATGCCAACTAATCTCACCATTCATATAATTCCACTTTGTAGCTATGTTTTGCTTCAATTTTTTGCGTTTTTTTTTTTTTCCCCCTTCAGTCAGGCATGATAGACATTTTATCCCACAACAAGCGTAATAAACTTTGAATAAGGCGGGTTGGAATATTTCCGAATTATTCACGTTCATATTGCTATGTCATTCTCAGTTTAAACGAGAAGGCTGCAGCACCAAATGCAAAACTATCTTTTAAAGGGGATTGGCTTGTTTATTTATCCAAGAGCGTAATATCTGTAGACTTTCTGTTGGCTCGCTACACACAAGTTTATTATAAATGCCAGCAGAACGTGACAGTTAATTGTTTAACCTGTCCAATTTTTTACAGGTCAAGATCTTTTGTTTACATTCCTTGAAGCAAGAGTCACTTGCCATTATAACAAGGACCTTGATGGTTTTTTTTACCAAAGGGTATGAGATGAAGATGTCGAACAACATTCAAATGTGCCGCTAGTAAAGGGGTGCTTGCTTGCATTTTGACAAAGTGATCCGTACTTCGAATTCAGTATTGAGGTGTGCAGCCTGATGAACTGTCTTTGTTTGTCCATTGCTGTAGCCAGAGCTCAATGGCGGTATTGGGGTAGATTACTACTAGAACATGAAAAGATTACAACAAGAACATAAAAGGATTCTATGATCCAGATTCCAGCCTGAAAAGGGACATGCCCGAGAAAGAGAGTAGCACAACCGCAGAATTCACTCTCAATTTTATGATTTTCTCTCTTTTGTCTACTTGTTTTTTCCAACTTTCTTTTCTTCTTCTTCTTGTTTTTTTCTGGACAAGATGTGCGTCACGACAACTGTGCAAATTGGATGTTCAAATAAGGAAAACAATTGTAGAAACTAGAACGTGAGCATGAAAACCTAACACACTATTCAGTGATGCGAAATGGAGGATGTGACGAGGTTTCTTTGTTCAACAGAGAATGTGTCGAGCTGGATCTCAACTTTAGGATTTTCTTGTAAGAAAATTGATGCATAAATTGTGGTATTATTAAAAATAAAAACCTATGCTGCTACTGGCTATTGAAATTGGCTCAACTGGACCTGATTATGTAGTGTCCAACCAGAGCAATTTATGTTTGACCACCAATAAGAGCAAATTAGGCTTACCATATACATATACGATGATCCAATTATCTTAAGGCAAAAACCTTCTGTCCCTGCCGTTAACACAAATCACAGGATAGAAAGAAAAACCTTCCTATATAAACTGAAACAACAGGTAACAAGTTATATCTTACAAAACAAATTATACTCTTGCAAAGTGTGTGCTACAGAATGTGTTGCTACTGGCTAGCCTTCCTCATGTCGTAATTCACTCGGGATTTCTTTTGGTGAGATTCATCTTTTCACTATCATTGTTTCCAAAAATTCTTTAGAGACGCAATTGGTTTACATCTCGTATCCATTGGGGGACATATCGAGGAAATAGGAATACAAGCAACAGTTTCAGCAGAAAATAGACAAGATCATCGAGGATTTAAACTGGCCAAGAAAAAAAATATATATATATTCGACAGTAAGTGTTATGATCCGGTGCAAACAACTGCAGAGCAAGAATAATCACCGTCCACAATCCACATATTCAATTCCCCAAGCCTTTTCTGAATGACATCCGGGCTCATTTCACCAGACCAGTAAATTACCTTCTTCCCAGCTTCCAAAGAAGTTTGATTAAAACTATTGGCACCGATCTTCATGCCATAGCTCGCTTCATCCACCCAACTAATTCTTGCACCATTCTTCTGCAACACCTTTAACACAACATCAACAAAATCTTTGTTCTCCTGGGGAGATGAAACTTGACCAGCTTTAGCAGCAACCTTTTCTAAGAAACCATCACCCCAGAGTTTCTTAACAGCCGAAGAGTTCCTGACGGAAAAAACTTGTGAGCCCTTCCAGGCATAGAAGTGTTCAGCAGAAGAGACCAACTCGTGAGGCATATCATTACTCACAAAGAGCACGTTAGCATCCACTATCCATGAATTATACCCATCATCTAAACATTTTTTTATCACATATGCCTTTACCAGTATGTCCTTCATTATGCTTGCACTCGAATCTTGAAATCTCATAGACTTACTTTCTCTGATGTTGTGTATGAGCTGATCAGCATCAATCACAGGGTGCCCTCTCCTCGCAAGGTCGGAAAGAAGATCAGACTGTGGGCCAATGAATATATAATTACGTATACCCAGCCTCTCAAAGTGGCAGAGCAAGTTCCTTATGATGGTCTCTAATGCCCCATATACGCTGACCAGCATGACGGTCTGCTGTCTCTGCACAGACATAAGAACAGGCCCAAGTTCATCCAACGTCCTCACCACTCTTCCAGGAAATACTTCTCTAAAACAGAAATCATACCATCTCAGATCACTCAGCGATGGCATTTCCAGCAAGTTAAAGTCAAGAGAGTTTTCACTCAATAACTGGGAATCCGGCCCAGCAGTTTTCCCGTAATTAACACCGGCATCCCGGTGGGAGACACTAAGCGCTCTCTCATGCTGAAAATTGGAGTAGATGTTGAAATAACCCCTAGAATGAACAAATTTGATGAACCAAGGAGTCCATATCCTCTCCCCCATCTTCTTGTACCATCCATTTGTTACCTGCATTCACATTTTTTACATTGCATCTAAGTAATTCGTTCAAAGAAATGGGAAGTAAGCAAAAGCAGGGAATGAGTAAAGCATAACAAAGTAAGGATTACCATCCCATCGAGGAACGGTCTTATGCCCTTGGTCTTGTGCTGATCATACCACAACCGGAACTCTTTCCAAGGCTTTGGGAAGAGGATCTGACCCCAAGTCCCCACCAACTGATACAGGAAAAGCTTCTTTTCACCCTCTAATCGCATTTTGTTACCGTGTTTACCTACAACCAACAGTCAAAACAAATCAACAACAATCTTACAGAAACACACACTTACTAGTTACTTATTGCACAAAATACAGGCCAAATATAAATCAGGAGTGCAAGATGAAAAAGTAGTAAGTAACGAAACTAAACAGGCAAGACAATGTAACAAAAGTACCTGGAACAAACCTTGGACGCTGCAGCGATACACCATAGATAAAAGGGCTAGAATTGGTGGCATTGTAATAGTAATTAAGAATCACAGCTTTGACAAACTTGTAAAACAGCGGCGAGACCTCCAGATCATCCTCCACAACGAAGGCGAACTCTCGGTCGGAGCTCGGCCACCACGCCTCCAGCCACTGCGCCTGCAACCCCGCGTTGGCGGTCCGGTAATGCACCGCCTTCCCGCCGAACGGCCAATCGAAGCCATCGGCGAAATCCAAAATGCGGCGCGAATCTTCGAGCTTCTGGTCGAGGAGGTCGGAGGAGTCGTTGGCGGGGGGGAAGTGGTCGATGTAGATGTGGAGGTGGACGGTGTCGCCGCCGTAGTGGGCAGCTGAGAGGGAACGGAGGCAGCGGGAGAGGGAGTCGAGGCGGTTGAAGGCGAGGACTTTGATGAGGAAGGTGAAGGGTTGGGTCGGGTTTTGGGAGATCAGGGTCTCGGTGGGTGTGAAATTAGGGTTAGGGTTGGGGAGAGAGGGGTTGTGGTAGTGGGAGAAGAAGAAGAGAGCAAAGAGGGAGATGAAGAGGAGGAGAGGGAGGAAGTGCTTCTTTGGTGCGCCAACCATTTTTCAGGTCTCATTTTGTTCAGGATTTCATTTCAATTTTCTGTGCTCAAGTACAAAGCATTTTTCAGATACTGAAGAGTGAGGAGATCAAGTAGATCTCAGTTTGTAGTCAATCAATTGAAAGAGCAGCGGTGGTAGTCTAGTCTGGTGGATTACTGGTAAAAAACCAGGGGAAGAAGACAACGGCGTGGAGATGGGCTTTGTGATGGAAGGGAAGGGGAAAGGCCCAATAAAGTCCAATCCGAACATTGGGAAAATTTGAGAAGCCCATATGGGAACAAAATTGTGTCTGTCTTTTAAACGGGCTTCAGCTCTTTCGGATACCATGCGTTCTGGCATTTTACTGATTTAAGCCGACGTTGTGTATTCGTTAATAGCCCCTTTGGTATCAAATCAATTCCTTAAGTTTGGTATAACTCTACTTAACTTAAAATAAGAATTGAATTCTATTTTTTTATTTTTGGATCAATATTTTAGTAATATTTCAAATCCAAACAAAATCTATGGGATTTGGAATTCAATTCCATTGGAAAAGTATTGGTATGTCTAAATGATAAAAATGACCCTATACTCTTATTTTAATTTTTTTAACAAAAAGACAACTTAGGTAATTTTAGCAATTCAATTAATAATTTGATTTATACCAAACATCGGAATTGAATTCAATTCCTCATTTTTAAAAAATATACCAAACATGGAAATTGATTTCATAATGAATTCAAATTCTAAATTTTTAATGATTTGAATTCAATTCCAATTCTAAATTGATACCAAACAGACTGTAATTTGGGCCCGCGTAAGGCATTCGTGGTAGTTCTGATGTGGATTGACCCAAAAAAAAGGTAGGGGTGTTTTTTCTCTTAAGAATTAACGATCAGAGTCGGTTCTCACAGTTTTCAACTACTTGTGAAGTAGTACATACACGATAACCGTCCCACTGCTTTGGTTTTGTTAGAACCTCGAATAAGTGTGCGCAGAGCTAATCTCATTATCAAATGCTTGGGTTTCTCTCAATCCTATAGAATTGAAACTAATGGTTTTTCTGGTAGTATTTGGATCCGGTAGAAGGGTGTTGTGTGTAACAGCCCGGGTAAAATTTTTGATTTTTACCGGGACTATAAAAGTCTTTTTACCGTGATTTACTGTTGAATTAATCTTGGGTAATTAATTCAAGGTAAATCGAGCGTCGTTTTTCGAAACCGAGAGTTTTTCCGCGCTCGTGATTTTTCCGTGGATTTTTCGAGCCTAAGTTGGTATTTTTCGGGTTTCAGAATTCTCGGAAAAATCACACCGGAAAATAACTAAGGGGGTATCAGTTATTTTCTGGTCCCGATCGGACTTGCTCTGTAATGCAGACAAGCTGCATTATTATAGAGTCACAAGTCGTACAATATCATTACGACTATAAAAGCAGAGAAAGCAGGAACCAGGAGAGGAAGAAGAGAAGGGAAAAAAGAGAAAAGGAGAGGAAAAAGAAGAAGAGAGGAAAAAAAAGAAAAGAGAGAAAAAGAAAAAAATAATAAAAAGAGAAGAAAAAAAGAAAAAAAAGGAAAAAAAAGAAAAGAGAAAATCAGAAAAAAAAAGTGAGGGAGGAAATAAGAAGAAAAAAAGAAAGAAAAAAAAAAGAAGCAAAAGCAAAATCGGAAAATAGAAAGGAAAAAGGAAGAAAATAGAAAAAAAGAAGGAAAAGAAAAAAAAGAAAATCAGAAAAAAGAAGTGAACAATAGCGTCACCACCTTCCTCCTTCCGGTTACTGTTCACGTGTAGCAGTTCCAGGCCGAGTCTCGACACACCGCCGCCACCAGCACGCTCGCCGTGCCAACGCAATTCCAACCCCGCCGCCTCCGCCTGACGTCGCTGCCTGACGCGCCTGTGGAAGGCGTTGACCCGTCGGCAGACCCGACGGATCCAGCTCCTCGGCGTCTCCCGCTTCCTGCCGGCGTTGCAGCGCTGGTTTTCCGCCGCCCCCGCGCCGCTCGTGCCGCCTCGACGTCGTGGCTGTGCTCGCCCTTCCTTCCCGCGCTCGCCGTCGCCGTCGCAGCTGCTCAACCCGAGGTGAGACCCGCGTCCGACCCGTTTCATCTGGTCGAGTCGCGCCTTGAAACTGTGGAGCTTGGGTTGGGTCGTGTGGATTGGGCTTGGCGTGGGCCGCTTGGGCTTGCACAGTGCGAGCCTGGGCCTGGTCCTGTTTAGCCCAGTCCGTAAATTTTTTTAAAATATATATATATGTATGAAATCTAATTAAAATCTGAAAAAAATATATTTACCTTGAGAAAATTATGGTTAATTTAATTCTGGTGTTTTTAGGAAAATATAAATATATATACTTTGATAAATAATTAAGTTATGTTTGGAAAAACTATTATTGTTTGAAAAAAATATATATGCCATGAAAATAAATTCTGGAAATTTAATACATGTATTATTTTCTCAAGAAAATTATGGTTGAGGAATTTATATATATATGTACTTTGGAATTAAAGGTAATTATATTTTGTTGAAAATATTATTATATATGGAAAAAGATAAATACTATATAAATATTTTCTGGAAATTATAAATAGGTTATTACTTTTCTGGAAAATTATGGAAACTATAATTTCGGAAATTATAATTATTTTATGAAAATATTTTGAAAAGAATTTTTAATTAAAGTATGGTACCGAAATTATATTCGGAAATACGTACGGTATTATATTTTCGGTAAAAGATGATAATAAAGGATAAGAACCGGGATGGGTATATTTCGCAGTTTGGGCATCATAGTATACCGATTATGTGCATTTATGTGTATATATTGTCTTGTGGTATAGGTTTGGATATCGGGCAATTTCACGAGGAGTCGGCGTCGGACCGGTCAATGTTTTCCGGAGTTGAGTAATCTGCCAAGGTGAGGATGGATTTCCTTCAATATCTGCTTGTATTACTCGTTATTGTGTTTGTTGATTATTACATTGTTGGTTGCCACATTTGTGTTATGTTTCGGGATGTTTATCCCATTGTCTTGATTGTGGTCGGGATGTTTATCCCATGCCGGTTTTGGATGTTTATCCTTGCGTCTTTTTGGTTTACATATAATGGAATAAATAATAAATTGTGGAAGGATGTCGATCCTTGATTTTGGATGGGATGTCTATCCCGGGATTTTGGTTAGGGATGTCGATCCCTACGATTTGATTTTGACGACGATAATATAATTGTCACGTGGTAAGTAGTGGTACGACTCGATGGTTTAAGACTATTTCGTGGTGGCCTTGACCTGGGTTCTTGTGATAAGCATGTCTATGCTTGGGATGTCTATCCCGTGATTATTTTTGGGATGTCTATCCCTGGATTCGTATTTTTGGGATGTCGATCCCTGGGTTCTCTGGATTTGGTCTGGCACCCGAAATGTGTTGATAACCAGGTCTGACCTCTAGCTTATCCGTGACGGGGCCCAGAAAAGATAAAATTGGATAATTGGATTTTATTTGAGTCTTTTCGGTCTTGGACCGGTTTTGGGTCTTGTCTTTTGGTTGTCTGTTATGTTTGGACCTTGAGTAATTATAGTTGCATATTGATTGTCTTTCCTTCGTCGGTGAGCACTTCGGACTCACCCCTCACCTGCGGGCTTTCATCCCGTAGGATGGGTTATTTGTTGTACAGGTTTGGTGCATTCCAAACAGGCTGCGGCGTTATCCCTTGGACAGGGCTCGGATCCATAGTTTGCATCAGTGTCGCATACAGTGTATTGTGAGTTGTTAAGTCTTCCGCTGTGCATTGTTTTACTATTATTGGGCCATTGGGCCGGTTGAATTATTATTGTTGTTTTTATTATGGGCTGTTGAGCCCGGATATCTGTTGTACACACTGTATGCTGGGCTTTGTTGGGTTGGGTTGTCACAGTTTCGGCACGTGTTTACTGTGTACGGTAAATACGGGTCGGGGCGTTTCATTGTGTTTCTGTTCACATTCTCTTTATTCACCTGCAAATTGTTCATATGCGAATTTAGTCTACTGGTGTTGTTTTCTTTTTTTACTGTAGTCTATGGAAACCCGTGTCTGTCGAATTTTCTTTGAAATAACCTTATTCACTCCCATCAGACGGAGCCTTGGGTCCTGTGTGAGGATTTTGATGCAATATGCAGTTCCACTGAGGCGAGAAGCACGTCTCTGAGGCGAGGATGTCAAAAATTCAACGAATGTAATATACTGGATTTTGGGTACAATGGGCTCGCTTTCACTTGGCGTCACGGTCTGAAATAGGATAGGCTTAATCGTGCCTTATATAACCAAGATTGAATTTTCTACATTCCTACTATTGCTATCTATCACCTGCCTATGCTCCATTCTGACCATTGCCTTATTTTAATTGATTTTACTAGTCTATGCACTAGACCTTTCTCGGCCTCTATCCCATTTCACTTTTAAGCGAGTTAGCTCACTCACTCTAATTTTTCAGACTTTGTGCAGAATGCATAGAGAATAGATTGTGCTTTTGTTGTGGCCCTCAACTCCTTAAGTGCAAACCTATAGAAGTGGCAAGTCGAGGTATTTGGGAATATTTTTCATCAGAAATGTTCTCTTCAGTTTCAGATTGCAGGAATTCGGAGAGCATTGTCCCTCTATCATTCTGACCATTTGGTTAATGTGGAAGCTTAATTGAAACTTGAAAAAAATAGTATCTTGCAATCCACTGGTTTCAAAAATCTAAGAAACAATAGATTACCTAGGGGGTAGAAACACAACCTTCTTTCATGCTAGTACTATGGCAAGGCGTAGGCATAATGAAATACGAGCGTTGAAGGACGAGCATGGATGTTGGGATACTGATGACTACAATTCATGGCCACTCAGTTTTTTCAATTGCTTTTTAGTGAGGAGTTACTACAGTGGCCGCCATTACCAATATTGGGTTTATTCCCTATCCTCTCTTCAGAGTATTTATCTTCTTTGGCTGCGGTGCCTACGGATTTGGAAATCAAGGCAGCCCTCTTCGGTATTGGCCCTTATAAAGCCCCTAGGCCTGATCAGTTCCATGCGGCTTTCTTTCATACTCAATGGAATGTGGTGCCTCCAGGTCTGCTCATTTATTGCGAGATCATTTTTCTGGCAACCAATGGCGTTCCTCAATGAATGAGACTAATCTGGTGCTTATCTCTAAAATTGTGCTAGTGTAATATGCCCAAAAGCCAATCAATGGATGGTTGTTTGTAGTCATGTATATACATTAAGGTTATTCCAATAAATATGATTATGAGATAATCGCTTGTACAAATTTATAACCCTAGAATACTTTGTATTCTTAAAATGTCCCTAGTCGTTTATTATTATGGATGGGTTGTAATAATAAATTAAGACTAGCGTATGTTGAGAATTATATGAGATATGAATTCTACATACGGGTACAAGTTAGAGAACTTTTGGACTGGACAGACCCACATAAGAATCCTACATGGAACGTTATATGATAGTCATTAGTGGTTCTTTTATATGTATTGTCCTTAGACCTGAGATCATCAAGGTTCCCAACATATGAGTCGTATACTTTGATATTATTTCTAGTCATCCGTAACTGGGTGGACTTAAGGGTAATCATTGGGTATAAGATAAATGTGTAGTGGGTTTTGATTGATCAAGATGGGATTCGTCCGACCCATATAACGGGTATATTATCAGATGGGCTTCTTGATAGAGTTGAACTGTTAAATGCATGGCCATGCTCGGATTATATGATATGGTGATATCATTAGGATCCGTTTTACACAGTTAACTTGGGGATCAAGAAACTAAGATTAAACATATACGAGATTGACATTTTCCATGTCTCGGTTTAATCTTGATAACGGGACGAAAGGACGATGACATGTTCCGAGGCATATAGAATCAGTACTGATCTTGTCGTTCGGATAGCAATGATGTGTTGCTAGACGTTGCTCTTTGCTTATAATTGTAAAATGAGATTTTACAATTATTGCCGGACGTTACAAGTGCCTACAGGGACATACACATAGAACCGTTGATTCGAGCAGATGGTTGAACCGTGGTTGGACCATGGTTCGACCGGGTGTGGTTGGACCATGGTTGGACCGAGTCATTTGGGTTGGTTTGGTTCACTAGTTACCAAAATTATTGAACCTGAATTATTACTCAAAAAGGACGAAATTGATGTGTCATTATTATATATATAGTGATATGTATGATTAAAGTGTAGTTAGTGGAAACATGATCATGTAGATGATTGTGACTAAAGTGTTGATAATGGAAACTCAATCATACATATTGACATATGATAATATATATATATGTGTGATCAGGTTGGTTATTTCTATATGAACTAACGTTGAATATATATATGTTGATATATATGATTGAGTTAGTGGAGACATGATCATGTTGATGATTGTGACTAAAGTATAGATAATGGAAAACACAATCATGCATGATAAAATGTATGTGTGATTAGGTTGACCATTTCTATATATAAACTAACGTTGATACATATATGATATGTATGTGAAAGAAAGTGGTTAATGAGATTAACACACAAAAGAATACACACTTCATTCTTGAGAAAGAAACACATCAAACACTAGTCTCTAGCTCTCGAAAATTCTGCAGCTAGCACTGCGGTTCGGGAGTGCTCGGGTTAGTAATCGTGTGACGATTGCTAGCGGTCATCGACGGTTCGTGTGGATACCGTAGAGGAGTCGGATTTCTGTCCGGTTCTTGCTGATTCGGATCATCAGTTGAGTGAAAGATCTCAACCTAACCAGGTACGAATTTTTGTTATTCGGTTTACCCCGTTTCACATGGATCCTCCATTAGTTCCGGGTTTTCCGCTGCGCATATTGTCTCTTTTTGCATACCCGGTTACTTACAGTGGTAGCGGAGCCTCTTGTGAAGCTCTAAACCGAATTGTTGTGCATATGTGATATGTTCATCTTAACGTATGTGATATGTTAAGTTCAATTTGGTGTATGTGATATGCTGAATTCATTTTGTATGTGTTATGCTGAATTCGTTTGTATATGTGATATATGTTGAAGTTATTTTTGTCAAAAGTGTTTTGATATCAGGCACTTGATTGGTATGTGATATCAATCAAAGTGTGTTTTGGTAGAAAGTCGAATGAGTTCGACAAGGGTGCTTGAAAGGTATATGATACCTACAACAACGATGTTCTGGAATCTAGTGACTTCAACAGCAAATTTGGGGCAGAAGGAGGCCGAATTGGTGTCTGGTCTGAACAGCAAAGTTGTAGAAATACTTCTTATCTTTCCAGAGACACTAAAATTGCACCAAACTGAGCTCTACAGCTCTAGATATGGCCAAAATACTGAGTGCTGCCAAGTAGTTGGGAGAATCAGATTCTCAAAACATCGATGTTAAAGTTAGACATCAATGTTCACATGTATTTTTGGTTTCCAAATTTACAAAACATCAATGTATGAATTTTTGATTATATGAATGTGATGTATGAACATATGTTGATGTAAATATTAAGTTCTTAGTTGCCTTCCATGATATGCACTTATCATTGCTTAGATCAATACTTGGTAGTTTTTGCCAAAGCAAGGTGCCAATGTTTATCCTAGCAAGGTGCGACTGGATAATTGTAATATCTGAACTGCTTATTGTGGGTTTGGACTTAACTAGGTCATCTTAATAGGATTAAGGACTTAGAGGCAAGGAGTTGGGTAATGTCTATAAGATAGACAAGAACAAGTGTTGTTCGCTCAACTATCCAAGAATTACATGAGATGTAATTGACAAGAGTTGTCTACCTAAATAGCTATGATGTAGGCGATCAGCCAAATCTGACTTATATTGTAGTGAAATATGGATCTTGGCCTACTTATGATTATTTTATTTTCATAGTAGGAGCATCATTTAATAGAATTCCTTGTTAAATGATTTATGTATACATGACTCTTATTTCTGTGAGTTGATCTTTGTTGTAGAGCTACCATGGCACAAAACACAGGTACACTATCATTGCGAACGGTCCTTGAGAAGGAAAAGCTGAATGGGAATAATTTCCTAAAGTGGTATCGCAATTTGAGGATTGTCCTCAAACAAGAAAAGAAGTTGTATGTCCTTGAAGGGCCTGTTCCGATTGAACCGGCGCCTAATGCTCCTAGGGCAGAAAGGGATGCTTACAAGAAGCATCTTGACGATGCATTGGATGTCGCATGTCTTATGCTAATAGCCATGGAATCTGGGCTTCAGAAGCAACATGAGAATATGGGGGCGTTCGATATGATCGAACACCTAAAGATGCTCTTTGATGAGCAAGCAAGGCATGAGAGGTATGAGACCTCTAAGGCATTGTTCCAATGTAGGATGGCAGAGTCATCACCCGTGAGACCTCATGTGCTCAAAATGATTGGATACATTGAGAGCCTTGAGGGTCTTGGTTTTCCTTTGCAAAAGGAGTTGGCGGTTGATCTAGTCCTGCAATCGTTGCCGGACAATTACAGCCAATTTGTCATGAACTTCAATATGAATCATCTTGACAAATCGTTGTCTGAGTTGCTTAACATGTTGGGAACAGCTGAGCAACAAATGAGGGCAAACAAATCCAACATTTTGATGATTAGAAAGGGCAAAGGAAAGGGTAAAGCAAAGTTTAACAAGAAGAAGAAATGGGCCAAAAAGTTTGGTGTATGTGCATCTTCTTGTGATCATGTGCTGAAACCTAAGGGTGGTATTGCAAAGGAAGGACATTGTTTCCATTGCAATAAACCGGGCCATTGGAAGCGCAACTGCCCTATTTACCTTGAAGAGGTGAAGAAAAGGAAGGGAAGTGAGACTTCCACTTCAGGTATTTTCGTTATAGAAGCTAATATCTCTATCTCTGCATCATGGGTATTAGATACCGGATGTGGTTCTCACATTTGTGTAAATGT
>JAKUCV010007264.1:156917-226078 GCA_028386065.3 Turnera subulata
GATAAAATGTATGTGTGATTAGGTTGACCATTTCTATATATAAACTAACGTTGATACATATATGATATGTATGTGAAAGAAAGTGGTTAATGAGATTAACACACAAAAGAATACACACTTCATTCTTGAGAAAGAAACACATCAAACACTAGTCTCTAGCTCTCGAAAATTCTGCAGCTAGCACTGCGGTTCGGGAGTGCTCGGGTTAGTAATCGTGTGATGATTGCTAGCGGTCATCGACGGTTCGTGTGGATACTGTAGAGGAGTCGGATTTCTGTCCGGTTCTTGCTGATTCGGATCATCAGTTGAGTGAAAGATCTCAACCTAACCAGGTACGGATTTTTGTTATTCGGTTTACCCCGTTTCACATGGATCCTCCATTAGTTCCGGGTTTTCCGCTGCGCATATTGTCTCTTTTTGCATACCCGGTTACTTACAAATTGAACCCCCTAAATTTATGTCTCAGATCTGCCCCATTGACCCCTAGAATGTTGTGTATAAGACCCTGAAAAATCTCATTGTTAATCGTCTAAAACCTACCCTCTCCTTTTTAGTGGCTGATACCCAATCAAGTTTCATTCCCGGGAGAGAGATTACGGATAATATCATTATAGTGCAGGAAGCAATTCGCTCTATGCACAAGAAGGAAGGGGATCATGCTTTCATGGCCATTAAGATTGATTTGGAGAAAGCTTATTATCGGTTTAGTTGGAAATTCATTAAGGACACTATAATGGATGCCAATTCGCCTGTTTCGCTTGTGGAGTGTGTGATGAGATGTATCAGTAGCACGGTTATGGGGATTATTTGGAATGGCTCCTTAGCCGACCCATTTCAGCGGTGTCTGACAAGGTGATCCCATCTCTCCATACTTCTTTGTTCTTTGCTTAGAGAGGCTTAGCCATCTTATCGAACAAGCGGTTCATTCTAGTCTTTGGAAGTTATTACCCTTAGTAGAAATAGGCCGCCTTTGTCCCATATTTTCTTCGCAGATGATATGTTGTTATTTGTTGAGGCCATTCTTGATCAGATTCCAGTGGTTCAGAATTGTTTGCAAAGTTTTTGTGAAGCCTCAGGTTTGAAAGTTAATCTCAGTAAGATGCATGGTTTTTTCTCTCCCAATTCTAACTGTTGTGTTTCAGACAATACTGTTTCTTCATTGGGTTTCATGGAGACTGATAACCTTGGAAAGTACCTTCGGGTCCCTATCATCGATGGTCGGGTAATACAACATACATATGAGTATATTTTGGATAAAATCTGTGCCAGACTCTCGTCATCTCTCCCTGGCTGGTAGAGTGACTCTTTCCAAGTCTGTGCATACTACTTTGCCGATTTATTCCATGCAAACCGTTGTTGGGATTGTGAATGAAATTGAAAGATATTTTAGGGACTTCATTTTGGGTTCTACCCCCATTCTCATCAAGGTCCACCTTGTCAATTGGTAAATTGTTTGCCACCCCAAACTGTTTGGAAGTCTCGGTATTAAATAACTCTAGCATCAAATGAACCGTTGCTTGCTAAACTTGGGTGGGGTCTTATCTCTCAACTAGAGGTTTTATAGGTGCGAGTGCTAATAGAGAAGTATCTTCACGAGGCTGACCTTATTTCCCCTCAATTGAAGCCAGCTAATTGCTTCAATCTACGGTGGGGAATCTGCCGTACATGGCCTATTGTTGCAGGGGCATCGATTGGTGTCTCGGGGACAGTTTCCAGGCAAAATTCTAGTTACACACCCTATCCCTGAGGGTATGAAGGATGATCTTGTTGCTAACTACTTATCTACAAGTGGTAGTTCGAATTGGCCTAAGTTTCAAATCTTTTTACCGGCCTTTACTTGTCTTCAAATTGCTTGTGGTTTTGTCCCGTCACCTGAGTCTGGTCCTGACATACCTTACTGGTGGTATACCGCTTCAGGTGAGTCTTCTACCTGCTCCGCCTATGCGGCTCTATTTCTATTTGTCTCTGATCCCAGGTTCTCTCTTTGGACTTTGATTTGGCATTGGCCTCGATCGAAGAAGATTTAGAAGTTCTTATAGTTGTTGGCACGAGAGGCGTTGTGCACTAATGAGAGGTGGTATATGAGACATATAACAAATGATCTGGTGTGTTCGTGTCGTGCCATGTTCCTGGAGTCATACCTTCACTTGTCGCATGACTGTGTTCGTGCTATGATGGTATGGCAATTTTTTTGGGGTGTGTCTGCCTTGGTACTTTTTCAGGTCTCCTTCTTTGACTGCTGGATATTTTCTAATAATTCAAATCATAAGGCCTCCTCCTCCTCTCTTCCTAGGAATATGGTGTTTGGGACTGCGGTTTGGTGTTACGAAATGCTCTTGTTTTTGAACAGGACTCTGAAGCTCCCTTCAATCCAAGTGGTCGCATTCTTGCCATGGTAACGACTTATTTTAAAGCTCCAGACTCAGTTAATAGTGCTATGGTCTCACGGGTTAAGGGTGTTCTTGCACTAGTCTGATGGTACCCTTTTGCCTTAGGGTGAATAAAACTCAATTGTGATGGCACGGTCAAAGGCTCTACTCGCAATGCTGGTGCTAGTGGTCTACTTCGAACTTTGGATGGTCAGTGGGTGGTTGGTTTCTATCACCACGCAGGCCCATGTTCCCCCATCAATGTGAAACTATAGGGGCTCTTTATCAGCCTCCAGATGGTGCATGAGATGGGCTTCCGATTGGTGGAGGTAGAGCCGGATGCATTTACATTGATTTTAGAACTGCAATGCACTAAGTTCCGGACAAGACGATCTGCAGGTCTTTTCCGTGTTGTACAACTTCTTCTTCAATGGGACTAACGAATCCGAATTAGCATATATTCAAGAAAGCTAATCGTTGTGTGGATTGGTTGGCATCTTATGCTTTACCACTCCCTCTTGGTGTTTCTCACTTTGTTCAACCACCTAAAGGTTGTCTTTCTTTGCTTATTCATGATGTAACAAGAAGCTAAATCTTGTATATTGTTTCCTCCTGATTTCTTAATGATATAATCACATTCAAATTAAAAAAATCCTTGGCTATTACATCTTAAAAAGAAGCAGGCAAAGGACAATAACTAACTCCCATATTTGCAACTTTCTTAGCAAATTTCATCAAGAGAAAAAAAAATTTTTTTTAGCAAATTTAGCCAAGCTATCTATCACATTGGCATGTCTATTTACATAAGAAACTCTAACAGAATCAAAATTTTCAAGTAGCATGTAAATGCGTGAGACAAAAACTTTTATCCTTCAGTCAACTAAGTTTAAGTCCCTTGCATTTTGGCCTGCACAACTGCAACCGCATCTGAGTCCACCATCAAATATGTGATGCCTAACGTGAGTGCAGCATGTATCCTAATTAAAATACCACTAGCTTCACATAAATCAGGGCTTTGTCCTGAGCACATATTTATCCCCACATCTATTACTTGACCATTCCAATCACGAATAACAAATCCTAGTCCTGCTTTTGAATCATTAGCAGTAAAGACAACATTTGTATTTACCTTGCAAGAACCTGTAGTTGGTGGAGACCAATGAACTACATCCATATCAGAACTAGGGCCGTTAGATTGTCATTAGTTAGAAGCCAACTTACATGACAATCTGTTGGCTTGAGTAGACGTGTGAACTGAGCAAATAGATTCGCCACCAAACACTACTCTATTGTGAGCCTTCCAAATCTCCCACAACAAACAGACAAAAAGGTTTAGATTAACATTAGTGCCATTTACCTTTAACTCTTCTATAGCATGCCACCAAGACTTTAAATGCAGAGCTCATTGAGCTCCTGGCCTAAAACTTGAATTGCTAACCAACCATATCCGCCGAGCTTGGTCACATTTAAAAAGGAGGTGCTCAATTTTCTTCACATAATTCCCACAAATAGGACAACACTCATTCACTACCATCCCTTGCCTAATCAAGTTAGCTATAGAGGAGAGTGCATTATGCAAGGCGCGCCATAGGAAATTCTTCACTTTAGGTACCATCTAGAGTTGACAAATATTATTCTGGTTGAAATCATTTGTTGAAAGGCTTGGATGTACCTGCCTTATCTCATTGGCAATCAACTTTTTATAAAATTTTGCATAGCCTGATTTCAAAGAGTAAAACCCAAATTTAGCAAAATTCCAAACTAGCAGATCATTACTATCATTGTCTCCCAGTAGAATAGACAAAATAGCATTACTCTCCTGAGCTGAAAATAGGGTCCTAATCAAGCCACCATTCTATTCATTGCTATGCTAGTCAAATAAGTCACAAACCTTCTCAACCTGACAGTCAGGAGGACATGGAGAATGAACTCGAAAGTGCTTTAAAAGTTGGTACCCAAAGCATCATTCCAAATATCAATACAGTGACCGTTTATTATATTCAGTGGATACCTTCCATAAGTAATTTCTGCCTTTCAACAAACTCCGTCAAGCCCAAGATGTTGAACCTCCAATTTTTGCTGCCATTAAACAAGCAACATAAAAAACAATAATAGTGCATATAGTAAATGGCTTTTCATACGGTACCGTTTGTGAAAACCACCATTATTTAAGCATTATAAAGCAGCAAATGGGGCGCCAACGTGGCATACCGGACGTTAATCTGACATTACAACAGCATAGCATCGGCGATTTGGTAAAATAGTTTTGGCATCATAACGTTACGATTGAAACCCAAAAGCGAATCTTAGACGGAGGGATAGAAGCTCTAATCTGCAAAAGGATGCTTAGGAAAATAATGACTACGCACTTAAATTCCAATCTTAAAGGGAAACAAGAGAGGTAGAAGAGGGAGAAAACTCAAACCCTTTATTATCAACTTAGAGCAGGTCGAAGAAGAGATAGAAAGGTGAAAAAACTTACACTATATAATTTTTCTAAAGAGTGACATAATTATAAATATGAGTCCAAGTGGTTGCTCATGGCTTCAGTTATAGAATAGAATTTTTTCGTGGTTGCCGGTTATCAATCTATGGTTTCAGTTCCATAAGAAACATAATTACTATTTTATTAATACCTTAAAGCATAACCATATTTGGGACCTGGTAATTGATCAATCCCGCCAAAATATGGTAATTTGATTTCACTATTACTTCCTCCATTCCACAATTACCGACGTTTAAGGAATCTACACAAAGATTAAGAAATACATTTAATGTTGGAATCTATTTTACATGTAGACTAAAATACCCTTAAGTAATATGACATATATTTTGGAATACACTTGAGTAAAGGGTAAAGAAAAGAAAAAATACATTTATTACACTTACAACAATCAAATACGACATATAATTTGGAATAAATCTAATTGACTAAAATGTGAGTAATTGTGGAATGGAGGGAGTACAAGTTACGTGGGGATTGAGGCAAAAATAGATATATGTGTTGTCCATTCCAAGAGCCACATGCCTGGGTTCGGTGAGCATCTCATTCCGGATTAGCAAAAGGGCAAATAAATAGACCACCACAAACACGAAGATCTCATATTTATTTCTATTTTGATTTTTATAATATAAAAAAGAAGCAACAAAGATTTTGGAGTTGCACGTGTACTTGCTGTAAGCTTATCCAACGTCCCATCAAAGTTTCAACAATGTATCATCACCGTCCCTTGCAATTAATTTTAGATTCTTTAAGGCCAATTTGTCAAAAAGGCTGGGCTCAAAATCATACAAAAAATAGGGTGCATTTCTTAAAAAAAAAAAAGAAAGAAGAAAATAAAATAAGGTATACCTTACACTTAACCTGTATTATGCCTGCCTACCATGGTCCAAATGAGTAATGAATGGCACATTAAAATTTTCCCCTAATGGTGTGTTGTTGTTTGATGAGTACCTTGTTGGAGAACACAGAATTGGATTGGATGGAGCATCCAATGCAAAAGGCTGGCCCTTCTTTGGCCCTCCTCCCCCTCTCTAACTCTTCTTGGGTTACCCTTTCTACCCATATTGGTAGCTACAACGGCACATCATTTGCAGATGCTTCCAACGAAAAAGACTAGTGTGTGGCTGTGGCCTGCTTCTTCTTTGGTCAACTAACAGAATTAAAAGAAAAAGAATATGAGGGCAAATCCAATCCAATCCAACCGTTAAATAAATAAAAGTACACGCTATGGACAAATTAGTAGTTAATTACTGGGTTGATTGATACAAGAAACATTATCTATTCTCCCCCACCGGCCACAAATGAGCTGCCTTTCCTTGTTAGTTAAACAGGCTTAAGGGGTCTAATTAATCCTTCACTGTTAAGAGAAGAAAGATTGCAAATTTTTGCAACAACTACTACTGACGTGTTGGACCCACAAGAGAAGGTCTGTTTTTATTTTTATTTTTTATTTTTAAAATAAAGTTGGTTCAATCAAAACAGAGCAACAAACTTTCTGGCTCTATCAATTCATGTGGGGGGGTGTGTGGGGACATACATTGGCATACATTAACATAAACATGGACTCATGAAACATGATGACATTGAACACACACTTGCAGTTCTGTAGCAGACATCATAGAATCCAAGTCATTGGAGTTTTGTTACCAATTAATTAATTAAAAAATAATAATAAAAAAACGGAAACAATCAAGTGAAACCAAGTCATAAGCGGGCGGCTTTTTCTTTCTTTTTTCCCCTTCTTTGCAGCATTCTTCGCTTTCCTTTCAAAAAGCAAGTGTGGCTGGTTAGCTAGTAGTAGCCCACCTTTTCTGGTTTTTATTAGTATTCTTCTTTCTTCTCTCACTAGTACCCTGCCCTTCCCATTTGAATTGGGTGTATTTAGTATGATTTTGTCTGTCCCTCCTGAAGAAGAACCTAAACAAACCTCTCTAGTACTACTACATTTTCCAAGCTAAAGCCTGAGCCTTGCATCTGATCCTGGGAATCTCTCAAGCAGCTATTTCCTTAACTCCCCCCCATTTTTATTTTTGCTTCCCTTTTTCATGTGCTTGCATGATCTGTAAGTCCCAAGTTTCCCTTTTTGTCTCCATTGTTACCTTTATTTCCTTCTTTCTCTCTACAATACATGGCCTCTCTTTGACCCAGAAACTGTTTGGGAGCTAGGGTTTTGTTCTTTCATCTTTCTAGAAGCTCTTACTTTGACTTAGTTACCCGGATTGAGTAATAATACTTCCAACTTTTGAGTTCTTACTTTTCTATTGTGTGTCTTCTCTGTTTGTTGTGCGATTAACCCCCTCTCTTTTTTTCTTACTCTCCTTCTGGTCATGCTTTGAGCTGATTCTGCTGTTATGATCAGTGTTTTGAGAAGACTGTGTTCGAAGGTTTGTCTGGTTCAGATTCATATCAGAAACAAAAAAAAAAAGTGTGGATTTTCAGCTGCCTTTGTCGTGTCTCTTTTTATTTTGTTTCTCTTCTAGCTATTGTTGATGGTTGTTTTGTCACCGAGAAAACTGGGGAAGGATAGAAAGTAAAGCATCATAATTTGTTTTCCCTTTGTTTTGTTTTGTTTTTTTTTCTAATAAAGTTCAACTAGCTTACCTAATTTGCAGTTTTAGGTTATAAGCATGTAAAAACGGTTACTTTATTTGTTTCTCTGCTTAATTATGCGATTGAGTTGATTTCGGTAGTTAGACACTGTCCCACATTTGTTCTTTAGGTTGAGATGTCTCTTTTCAATGATTGGTCTGGTAAATTAGTAGATTCTAATCTACTTAATCTTGATTATCAAACAGGGTTATAAGTTAGTTTGAATTAATGACGAGGGTGACCCGTGATTTTGGAGATACTATGCAAAAAGATGCAGTTCCAGCTGTATCGTCTGATGTTGCATTTGCTTCCAGTCGGTTCCCTAATTATAAAATTGGAGCCAATAATCAGATTGTGGATGGAAAGGATGACCTAAAAGTGATGTCCATGAAGGAAGCTGTGGCCCGAGAGACGGCATTGCTTTTGGAACAGCAGAAACGGCTCTCTGTTCGTGATCTTGCAAGTAAATTTGAGAGGGGCTTGGCTGCTGCTGCTAAACTGTCTGAAGAGGTGAGTTCCTCTTGAATTTGTATTTGGGGTTTGTGCCGGTCTTTGGGAGCCAAATGTGTGAAAAATATTTTGCACAAAATAAGTTTGAAAGCACTGCTTTATTTTCATTTCAGTGGTGCTGTATTTTTGTTCTGAAACTCAAGCTGAGAAGTAATGATGTTTAATTTTCTTGGAGGAACTTAATGTAGATAAATCCAATGATCTGCTATTCATCCATGGATTACAGGCTAGACTCAGGGAAGCAGCATCACTGGAGAAACATGTTCTTTTAAAGAAGCTTAGGGATGCTTTGGAATCCTTAAGAGGACGTGTGGCAGGGAGGAACAAGGATGATGTAGAAGAAGCTATTGCCATGGTTGGTGTAGTATAATTGTTATTTTGTCAAAAATTTTCCTCAAGAATTATCATTTCATCTTATGCCATTACAACTTGGTTACTGGTCTCACTATGATTGATTTGGGATTTGATTCCAAATTTCAGCTGTCAAGGTCTTCCTTTTTGTTGTAGATTGCATTCAAACAATTATTGGCATCATTTTGAAAGGGGACTGCATATTGCTGAATCTTTTGTCCTGCTTTCTGCTTTTATCATTATTATTATTATTATTGAGATGTTTTCACCTGGAATATCTTGTTTTTCCCAGCTTTTTATATTATTTCCATTATGTTAGACTTTCAGTTCTGGATAGCTTCACAATTTTTTTTAAGGAATTCAAACTAGCTGAAAGATTTTCTGAAAGAAAACATCTGTTATTGTTTACGTTCCTATATACATTTCCACTAGTCTGTAATAGTTCCAGCTACGCTTGTTTGGATTTCATTTCAGATAGCATTATGTGTGCTATCTTTTAACTGAAAATGGATGGAGGGAAAATTATGGTCGCGTCTTCCAGGTGGAGGCTTTAGCTGTCCAGCTGACTCAAAGGGAAGGAGAGTTGATTCAAGAAAAATCAGAAGTGAAGAAGCTAGCAGATTTTCTCAAGCAGGTAAACTTAGTCTTTCATTGTGCCATAAAATCTAATAATTGATTTCATTTAATTTCTGTTAACCGATTATGTTTATCATTGCTTTTTTCTGTGCAAACATCAGTTTTGAGGAGATTGTATGCTAGGATTTATATATTAGTGCTTTTTCTGAGAATATGAGTAGTGGGGAAAAGACTAATAGCACTTAGCTGTGCTGTGCTTTCTCTAAGTCAACTTGCTCGAAGAGTCAAAGTGATGTGTTGATACCTAAAAATAGTCCAACATTTTGAAGATTTGTAAATTTTTTGCTGTGTTAAACTTGGAAATTATTTAATGATGCTCTTTACTTGCTGAAGATTAAAAGAAGCAATGTTTGCTTTTTAACTGCTGTTGGATAGTATTCTGGCACTAAACTTGTATGGTGTTCATGAACTTATATTTTAGAATTATGTTATCTGCTTAAAAGAAATTGATCACTAACATTGTATAGTTGTTTCAAAACGTATTTAGGAACTTGCAATAAGAAAATAGACACAAATTTGTTTAAGTTGATTTGGTTTAGCGTGTTTTTATGTTTTTGTCAGTTATTCACTGTAGCTATTTAAGTTGTCGTAAGTTCAGACGTGTTCAGTAGGATTTTGTAAGATACAGGTGGAAAAGAAGTATCTGTGATGTTGCTGTCAAAATTATTTACTATAATAACTATCACCAAATGTTGAAGAGTTAGTCAATATTTCCTGGAATATGCAAGTATAACAAACCCGAAAAGAATGCTTGAGCTGACTCCAGTTTTACTTCCTACTGTTTATATTCTTAGTGTACACTTTCTTTCGGTGAATTTAAAAATCCCTTGGTTGTCTCCTCTGCTTTAACATATTATTTGTGTGATATAGAAACTGATCCTCCGGCTCTTATTGAAAAATTTCTTATAGCTTCTTTTGTTTGAAGATAAAGTAATGAACAGGTTTCATCAATTTGCAGGCATCAGAAGATGCCAAGAAACTTGTTGATGAGGAAAGAGCTTTTGCTCGTGCTGAAATTGAAAGTGCCCGAGCTTCAGTTCAGAGGGTGGAAGAAGCTCTTAAAGAACATGAACGAATGTCTCGAGCTTCAGGGAAGCAGGTTTGTGTTAGGTTACAAATATGAATAACCGTTTACTTGGATATTCATTTTGGAGTATAATTTTAACATTCCTAATTTTTGTCACTGAATTGCTAACTTTTTAATCTTTCAATGGGTGAGACAGTTTACGCGTTTGAAACTTGCCGATGGAAAATGATGCATAACTTTGCCGCATGTTTATTTCTTGTCTTCTTTTCTCAAATGAAATGTTCTCTGTGGGATATTAGGACTTGGATGAGTTAATGAAAGAAGTTCAAGAGGCCAGAAGGATCAAAATGCTGCATCAGCCAAGCAAGGTATCTATTCTCCCATATTGTTCTGTTTTTCTTTGTGAGATTCTGTAAAGGGGGTGCATACCGCCTCTGTCTGACATAATTTTCTTGCTCTTTTGGTGTGGCCTATGTGGGACATGGCTAAAATAATGTGAGCATTTTCATAGAGGACTAAGTTCGTGAAGTTTGGGGGACTATATTTGCTAGAAGGGATTTTTCTCCTTCAATTAGAATTATATGTATGAAATTATTGGCATGGTATTAATTGTTAGTCACCTTTAAATTAAACAAGGGAAAGTGAGCCCCCAATAGAATTAAGTTATACTACTTCAATCTACATTGATGTTCTTGATAAGTTTTCTCAAATTTGAATTTATAGACTGAAAGTCATCTGTTGATTGTGCGTAAGGCCTTGTATAAATTTGTAGGTTATGGACATGGAGCACGAGCTACGAGCATTACGAGTTCAACTTGCTGAGAAGACCAAACGTTCTCTTTTGCTTCAGAAAGAGGTTTGTTGTTGTGACCATAAACATGTTCTCTGAAGTTCTCATGTGTAGCCCTAAGTTGACAACTTTCGTGTTGGCTGCCTGCGTTACCAAAGGTTGAAAATCTATACATTGCTGTTGTATAAGGTGAAAATTGACATTACTAATTCTCAGCAAATAGGTGGTCAAGGACTTCATTTATAAAACATTTCTCAAGATTTTAAAGCCAGTTGAAACTTGAAAAAAGTGCATCATTTGAGCAATTGGTTGCAAATGGGTCATCTTGTGATTGGAACATGCAGAATCTTTGAGGATATGTTAAGGAGCTGCAATGATAGTTAAAGAGGAAGTTACTTTTTTTATATTTTCTTTGAATAAAGTTTATGTGTCTCTCAGAGTTTCCATCAGATCATTTGACTATGTTGTCCTATTGAATCTCAATTCTAAGTCCAGGCTTGCATTATTTTGTAAATCTTTATTTCCAAGGTTATTCTGTCCGACGACATATTTTGGGAACTAGCTTCGGTCACTGATGTAAGAAATTTTCTTTTACCCTTTTCAGCTGGCAAGGAGCAGAAGAGGCGAGCTGAACAGTTCCCAACTATATGAATTAGAGGGAACTGAGATTTTAGGTTCATACTTGGAGATCAACCCATGCTCTGATGATGCTCCAGAGCTTTCTAAATGTTCAATACAATGGTACCGAGTGTCATCTGAAGGTGGCAAAAAAGAGGTTATATCAGGTATCTAATAGCACCTATTTTGCGTTGGTTACATGCTTAAAATATTTTAAAAAGGGCATGATGGTTCATGATATCATAGCATTCTTGCACAATTCTTTTAACTTGGTCTGGTTTCTGGCCCTTGAGCCTATTCTAGTTTTCGCTAGTCTTTTGCAATGATTTCGTCCTTTTGTCTACCAAACAGTTACCTTTTGGAGTATGAAACTATGGTTCTTGTAAATTAAGTAAAAAAAAAGGTATGTACGAACAAAAGGAAGGAAACTACTAGCACAAAGAGAAATGGACTTCCATCAAACTTTTGTTTCGAGAGCACTGTTAGTCTCCTGATGCTTCAGCATGAGGAGACTCTCTCTTTTCTCCTCTTAGTTTCTTTTTTGTTGTTTTGGTATTCCTGTTGGGCTTCTTCCCCCTTTCTCTTCTATGCTTTACCACTTCTGGGTGCTAGGTCTTCCCTAGCTATACTGTAGATAGGAAAATTTTGTTAGGTACAATCCACAGTCAAGTAAGTATTCGTTAGGTAATTGTAGTGAGATGTTTATTGTCAAATAATTGATTAACGCTTTCATCAAGAAAGTGTGTAGGATCTGGATCCTGCAGAATCATTCTCAATACAGGACAGGTTAGCTATATTTCCAGCTGAGCTCTTGTGCAATCATCAACTTGAACTTGAATGCAAATGCTGTGTCAATGTAATAAAACAAGGATAGGTAGTAGGGATGATGTATATTATGAAAGGGTCAGAATGTAGAGTGTAAAATCGGGATGAATTGACGGTAAGGAGTGATCAGTTTAGTCATTCCGATTCAGGAATTGAGGAAAAAAATTCGTCCGCTTTTAGGGCGTGTTAGTCCAGAGAATATGAAGTTTCTCTGAGTATACAGATAAAAGTGGAAGCTGCATCTTGTTTGTGATTTCTGCATAAGCTAATTCATGAAGTAAACATATTTAGCTTGTTGCGTGTCCAATCTGTTGGATACTAGAAATGAAGGGGAAAAGTTTATGAGGAAGTTTTGCCCAAGATCTGATAGAGCCAATTGGAAAGATTAATTGAGCTTCTTTTCCTTATAGGGATTATGGAACTTTGACTAATCTAACTTCTTTGCAGGAGCTACTAAATCAATTTATGCCCCAGAGCCTTTTGATGTCGGGCGCATTCTGCAGGCAGAAATTATTCACAATGGCCAGCAGATCACATTGACTACCACTGGTGCCATCGATCCTGGTCTGTTGTCTTGCTTCTCCAATTTTGTTAATTGCGATTAAAATTTCCTTTTATGGTTTCTTTCCTATATAACTGGATTGCATGGTTAGGCATATTCCATTTCCTGCTACCAAACCGGGCTGATTACTATCCATTTATATAATGAGAAATTGCCTGCTGATTTGGTATGTAAAAAGTAAAAGTACTTATCTGAATTTTGTGACCAGCTGCTGGTCTTGGAAGCTATGTGGAGGCACTTGTGAGGAGGCATGATGTTGAATTTAATGTAAGTTGTCTTGCCACAACTACATACATGACAAGTCTTTGCAAATTAGCAATTCATTCTATCTTAAATATTTTGCGATGCATTATTTGGCAGTCATTTTCATGCTTCTAATCCATTCTTACATGTTAAGTTGGTCATGGGTATAGTTTTTGGAAGGCTGATAAGAGATGTGATCAATTTCTTTTCTAAGACTTTAGGCGCAGATAAATATAATACACTACTCTTCTTGTAGTTCTATGTAACTCAGGGTTCTTTGATTCTTGGATCATCATGAAGGAGTCTACGAGTAGCTCAGGAATGATGAACTGTATTTAAAAACTGAGGTCTTCAATGCCTCCAGTTGGTCACGTCTGGCTGGAGAAGCTTTGATGGAGCTGCAAGAAAGACCAAAATTGAGAGAATCATGATTAGGCCATTACTTATCATTACTTGTTTGTTAAAACTCTACAGGTAGTTGTTACCCAGATGAATGGTGTAAATCAACCATCAGAATCTATTCATGTGCTTCATGTGGGAAAGATGAGGATGAAGCTTCGCAAGGGAAAGACAACAAATGCTAAAGAGTATTACTCCACATCGATGCAGGTACAATACAACATGAATATCTTGTCTGCGAAGAGGAATTGTAGTTCTTGTTCAAGTTCATCTCGTATTTCTTACTGTCCACAAATATTGCAAATATTCTGCTGTACTATTTTTCTGAAATCAGCAGGGAGACTGAATAAGAGCAGAAAGAAATTTGTGACGTCCATAAAATTAATGTACATTAAAAACATTTAGGAAATTTCTCTCTCACTCTGCCATTTTTCATGTATAATTTAGCTCTGTGGAGTTCGTGGAGGTGGAAATGCTGCAGCTCAAGCATTGTTTTGGCAAGCAAAGAAAGGGGTTTCCTTTGTATTAGCATTTGAATCCGAGAGAGACCGGAATGCAGCCATCATGCTTGCTCGTAGGTTTGCTTTTGATTGTAATGTAAGTGTTTTCCCGACCACGCATATATGCATTTGCTCTGCATCTCTTTTTCTTTGTTCAACAAATGAAATGACCTAAATTTTTATTTGGAAATTGGTGAAATTTCAGATCATGCTTGCTGGGCCGGATGACAGAACTCCTCTAGGAAATTAACAAACCTACGAAGTAGTTTCCAATTTCACTAATTGTAATTATTTGAATTTCACGGTGTATGATAGGCTTGCAATGCAATAGTTAGGATTTGGCATGTGTGATTGTGGTATGGGCTTACACCATTCTTTTTCCCCTTGATTTTATTTTCTCTAATTCCTGCCCCAGCGCCAAGGCATTGTTTTTTGTTTGCCTTAATTGTCCTGAGTGTAAAAATATTCCTTCTCCTACTTAGAAATGAAGATTGGTTGCAGCTGTATGCAGTTTTATTAAGCACATCTCCCAGTGCTTAATTAGTGGTGTGTAATGAAAGAGACGCATGATTGATGATTTTATTTTGCTTTCTTAACCATGTTATCCGTCTAACCAAATTTTGTCTCAGCCAAAAACATAGTAATGAATAAAGTATGCTCATCTCGTTATTTCCTACAACACAGAAAGATGCAAAAGGAAGAACCATAAAATCCTTATCTATGTATTATATGTGAGCAGGCAGATTGGTTCTGATGAGAAATATTGAAGAATTGAGGCGCATAACTGCAACAGCATGACGAGGGAAGCAATCTTTTACATGACGAGCCACCTTTCAACCAACATATGCAAGATTGGGACAAAAACTATTTTACTCTTACTGTTGGAGCCAGACACCAATGTTATATATTTCACGATTTACATCGGCTTGTTTCTGTCATTTTCTTATCACAATTTATATCCTTCCCGACACAAAAAAAAAAAAAAGTATTTAACGAAAGAATCAATAATTTTTTACGTGACAAAGAAAAGAAAAATAAGCAAATAAAAGATCAGAGCCCAATTCATCACCAGTATTTGTAAAAAAGTTTTGGTTTTTAACCCCATTTCATTGTAATTATCACCCAAGACTCAAGAGGCCCAAAGCCATCCAGGAAACTTGATCTAAAATGAGAGAGAGCCCGGAAACACCGCCAATTCGCTAAGCTGGCTCCTGGCCACTTCTAAAGGGTGGAAGTGGAAGTGGAAGTGGCAGTGGACCCAATTTTTAGGATTTTTGGACAGACCAAAGTAAAAGAAGCGGCAGAGAAGAAGAAGAAGAAGACTCCAGGTCCAGGCTGCTGCTGTCTCTTGTCAAATGAACCAAGCCATCGTCTTTCTGGTGGGTAATTCATAAAAACTCTCTCTTGCTTAGTACGTGTGTTTCTTGGGAACTCCTGCTTTGCCTATTTCCCCATCATCCCTGGTTTCCTTTTTTTTTTTTTCTCTCTTTCAAAATTTTGTTGGATGCTCTGGGGTTGACTACAGAGCTATACATGGTGTGCATCGTTCTCAATTCTTTAGTTTCAGCGGGCATTTAGGGAGCTTGATGGTGCTTTGTTCTTCTTAGGTTCATGGATTAATGGTTTGCCTTTCAACAGCTGTGGTGGTTTTTTTATGTTTGTTTTGCTTCCCGTTTTGTGGCGATTGGTTGGTGATTCCGGTGGTAGTGGTATGTACTATGTACTAGTGTAATCAGCAGGTCCTAATTGGATTTTGCTTGGATTCAAAAGTTGCTTTTGAATTATATATAAGAGTAGCCATTCCCATTCCCATTCGGGTTGGAATGATTATTGGATGCAATTTTCATTCTGTTGGAGGTTTCACTTTCAAGAGTTAATTTTCAGTGCCGCCGCCAGATGCAAACACTGGTTTACTTCAAAGACTGAAATGGGAAAATGCCCCTGATTTGATTCCAAGTTGAAAGTGAAAGTTTCAAGGATGGCTACACCTACATGGTTCTTCTTCTGCTGGTGAAGCTATTTTAGGGCGTGAAAATAAATTCTGATGGGCCTTGCTAAGTATAGATTTGTTCTTCCTCGTTGGTTCTGCTATTTAAGAATTATTCTCCTTCTTTCTCGCTTTTTTGGTTGTCAAAAGCATAATTGCATTATGATATTCCACCAACTTTGTTCTTTGTTCCACATCCGTAAGAATCACTTCTGTCCCTTCCAGAAACAAAAATTGACATTGTCGTTTTATTTTGACAGACGCTTCTCCACTGTTAATGCATGCTAGAGGGAGTAGGAAACAGTGCATGATCTCTCTTGTTTCCCTGCACCTTATGCAGTAAACCAATAATACTGCCACCAGGGGACAAAGCAATCGGAATTGTGCACCAAGAAACTACAAAACAGATGGCCAGTGAAGTGAAAACTCTGGTTGAAATCTTGGAAGAGAACAACCCTATTGACCTTGGCAAATACATAAACTATGTGAGTGCCCCACAGGCTGGTGCAATAGCAACATTTTCAGGCACAACGCGTGACACCTTTCAAGGCAAGGTAGTGGTGGAGCTAAGATATGAAGCATATGTACCAATGGCGATTCGGCAAATCAAATCCATCTGTTCCTCTGCCAGGTCGTCCTGGAATATCCACTCCATAGCTGTTGTGCACCGCCTGGGCTCGGTCCCAGTTGGAGAAACAAGTGTCTTTATTGCAGTATCAGCTGTTCATCGTGTGGATGCTTTGGATGCTTGTAAGTATGCAATTGATGAGTTGAAGGCATCTGTTCCTATTTGGAAAAAGGAAGTATATGCTAATGGAGAGGTTTGGAAGGAGAATTCAGAGTTCATAGAGAGGAGGCCGGAGCTCAGCAAAGCAAATGGGAGCTGCTGTGCGAAAAAGGTTGAGCTTAAGATGCAGGCTACAACGGGCTGCTGTGGATCCAAGTCGAAGGTGACGGAGGAAGGGGCATCACAGATTAGTACTAGTGACAAAAATAGTGAATGACTTCGTCAATTCCTTGTTTTTTACTTGTCGCAAACTATGATAAAACTTTGTGAGCAAGATGTATTATTTTTGGTTTTTCTCTGGCCTCTTTGTAGCTTTATGATCCAAGTCGAAGGTGACGGAGGAAGGGGCATCACAGATTAGTTCCTTTTGACAAAAATAGTGAACGACTTCGTCAATACATTTTTTACTTGTCGCAAACAATAGCATGATAAGACTTTGTGAGCAAGATGCATGATCTTTGGTTTTTCCCAATGTGCCTTTTTGTAGCTTTAATACATTTTTTACTCTCAGCTGTTTTTTGGACACGATTCCTCCCATTAACGGTTACAAAGACCTAAACCCAATAAATCATCTCTTAAGAAAAGACGATGTTAACAAGTTTTTATTTTTGAATTCAGGTTTATTTTTGTTTTTTTTTATGCTATTAAAACCCATATTTATATTTAATGAAAAATCCCATGCGAGCGAACCATAATTGCTTAATAAAAGGAAAGAAACTTGGTTAAGAAATGTACATAACTAAGCAATACCTTCGTCAGAAACATTGTGCCATATCATTTAACTAGTCATACATTCGAGTTTGACAAATTTTGGAAGCTAAAGCAAAAGAGATCATGACAGAAGGATGATCTTCTCCATATGGCAAGTACTACACTCCAAACACAAAACACAGACACATGCGTGCCATCAAGCTGCAAGGCCTCTTGCTGGGCTAAGGAGAGCAACGGCACCACGGTCTGGACTTGAGAATTTCTTATAAACAGCCTTGAGCTTACTCTCTGCAGCCGCAGAGTTTGCATCAATCAGGAGCTTTCCACAGTTCCTGTCACATGCAGAGCAAAAACGTCACAATCATGCACATGAGCGTCGAAGTAACAGACATAAAGACATAAAACGTTAATAAGCAAAAGTAAAGAGAATTTACTTGATCATGTCTTCTGTATAGCCAGTGTGGTGTTGAAGGGTTTCAGTCCAGAATGGGCTCTTATCAAGGGTACACCGGGCAGCATAGACGGCAGAGGCAGCAATCACGGAGGGGCTGTACGTTATGGCAATTTGATATTGCAGCAGCCCAAGTTCAGCCAGGAAAAAGGTCATGTTTTCCATCTGCATAAACAAACATTAACAAGCCAGTGAATAATATGACTCGGATAGAAAACGAATGTCCAGAAGAAAATGAGTGTTTATACCTCCTTGTCACAGGGCAAAGATGCCTTGATGTAACGCACTAAAAACACATATAGTGTTGGAACTGTTAAGTACCACTCCAACTTTCCCAGGATTGCTTTTTCCATGGCCAGAACCTGTTCTCTCATATAGGCATTGTCTGATATTGAAACAAAATCCTTGACCTGCAAGAACAAAGATGATTAAGAGAGTGAATTCAGATAAAGAGAAAAGTCTTTCGGCTTTATACATGAAAAAAGTGTATGTATTGTTGTGCTACCTCAGGTGCCCAGATCTCTTCATACTTGCTTGCGATGAGCATTGCGCTCATGCCGACCAACTGAAGTTCTCTCCTTGGTACAACCTTGACAGCCAGGAACCTGTCGATTATGTTGATTGTAAGGTAGAGTGTCTCTGGCATAAGTTCGAATTTGCGGTGAACTTCAATCAGCCAGTCCACCAGAATTGCCCTCATCCTAGAATTAATGTCCAGCTGCAAGTGCATGTAGCCCTGTACCCTACTGTCAACCTGCAATTGGGATGCCATTAGTGTCTTTAGGCAGGAAGATAAAGAGAAATTAAGGCCAAAAAGGTAAAGACTTTTACTTCTGCAAGCTTGTAAAACTTGTACATATCATCTACATATTCGACCACAGCAAGCTCATTATCAGCGTCAGCCGCATCAATGTCAAGCACAGCATCTTTAGGCTTACTGGCCAGCCCGCTCGCAGCCTAAGGTGAGGAAAACCGAATCAAATCAATACCATCCACAGAAAAGAAACCTAACAAAAACACAAAGGGAAAAACACCCACACACTCTTGTAGAAATACCTTGCTTCTGGCAGTAAGGATAGAAGTGAACGCCTTCCCTCCCTTCTTTGAGGGTCCCTGCATTGACACTCTCCTGTCCACTGCTTTGCTAGTGTCACTTTCATCATCGGAGCTTATCACAATCACTGTCTCCGGTTCAGGTTTCTCAGTAGCCTTCTTCGCAGCTGCTGCCGCAGCCCTTGACACCACGGCAGGGACTCTCCTCGGTCCAACCACATCACCAACAATGGCAGGGTCTACAGATTGCACAACCGGTTTCTGAAAATTGAGAGGAAGAGGTAAAGGATATCAAAGTTAGGTTCCAAACCAAACTCTACACCTGGTGGGTGAATAATGAAAGGGATATGTAATTATGCGTACCTTTACCCGCACAGCACGATCTTTGACCAAGTTGCCAATGTCCTGGAGTACCCTCCTGTTCCTTGCATCAGCTGGTCCAATATTCTTCTGCTTCATCTCACCTAAATAGACAGAACATCATTCATCCAAGATTATACATTGATGCATAGAAATTCCAACTGAAACTGAGACTCGTACATCAAAGGGAGAAACAGAATGAGCAAGAAAGATACGAGATTGTTTAGAAAGAGAACACGTATGATTTATAATTGGAACGCAGAATCAGCCAGAAAGAGAAGAAAAAAAGGAATGAGATTTGAGAACCAATTCATAGAATGAGGGAAAACCCCTTACACTATTCTCAGATTCATATGTTCTTAGTTAAATTTTGTAAAATCATGACCCAGAAACTTTGTATACAAAGTTAGATCAAACGAGAATCAAGAAACGAAACCCACAAGAATAGTTGAAACCCAGAAACAAGAACTGCCACACAAACCCACAATAAATTGCACAGAAATTCAGTGATCATAGAAGAACCACACGGAAAATTATAAAACCCGAGAGTATTTGAATGCATCATACAGAAGACGAGGGAACGAAACCCAGAAACAAGAAGGATGCTTCTACCTCCAAGTGGTTGATGAGGAACAACGGTTCTTGAAGCCATTGCAGAAGCTTCAATTTCTTCTTCTTGGTTGCTGTTTTGGCCGAACACTCGAGAGAAAAGGGAAGACAGAAACTCCTGGAGAAGACTGCTATTACGAGTCTCTCCTTCTGGCTCGACGTTGGCAGCCGCCACCCTTTCTATTCTTCCTTCTTTCTCCCTTGTCTGCGAAACCCCCCTTTCTTCTTCTTCTTCTTCTTACTTTGTTCTTTTGGGTGATAATCGCGTTTCTTTCTCTCTGTTCTTCCTCTGTGTGAGAATTGATGGAAGTAAGGGAGCAAGAGAGAGAGGGGAGCCTTAAAAAGAGTTACTTTTGAAGAGACGCAAGAAACCACAACGGTCTTCTTTGCGTGGAAATTCGTCCGTTGGATTCTGAGGATCTGACGGATGTGAAGTCCCCCTGACTCTGTAAAGTTGACGCTCTCGGGGTTTTTGGTTTCAAGAATTTGGAATTTAGTAGCCGTTAGTCAGTAAATGGTTTTTGGGCTTGTGGGTAATGGGCCGAACGGAATGGTGAGACTGGCATTAGAATCATATTATTTATTTTTTTTTGCCAAGCATTAGAATCATATAAAACTTGACGCAACGGCCATTTTATTACTTTTTTTAGGTTATTTTTTTATTACTTTTTTTGCTAGTCATACATTAAAAAAAAGGTTATTTTAATAGCCACTAGTATACAATTTTTTACAGTAAATTTATTTAAAAGTTCTTTATACTTGCATCATAAAATAAGCAAAAAAAAAAAAAAAGAGATTGAGACCAGAATAAAATGTTTTCTCTGTAACTATGTTTGGACATATTGAGTACAGATGGTTTATCACAAAATAGTTATACGAGCAGCAGTCCCAAAACGCATATAAAGTAACCTGGAGCACATAGATTGGGAAATCTAGACAAGCTAGATTCAATTGTTTCGACCACTTTATTCATAAACTTCATATACCAACAAGGTTATTAAAACCGGACCGGACTGGTCGGTTCAACTGGTTTTTAACAAACCGGTCGGACCTCTCACGTTTTTTTACCGGTTAAACCACTATTTTCACCATATAAAATTTAAAAAATTAGTAAGATCAAGTCCCTCACGTCTTAATAACATTTAAATTCTACAACCTACTAAACTAGAAAAAGAGTATTCTTTATTTATATAAACAGATCTAGCCATCTGAAAATACATAATTGAAGATCTAAACGATTAGAAGAAAAATTAGATTTCTCTTAACCACCTATATAAAATTACACAACAAGATTTATCTCATTCGAAAGAGGAATACAAAGGCATACTACTTCAATCACGAGCGTCTCTACGGGCGTTATAACTTGTATGGTCCGTGCCACAACTTCTTATTGGTAAAAATCAGCAACAAATAAAGATCTACACCTCAGATCAAATCTTCATCCAAAGGTTTTGGCTCCCATGGTCTTATTTCCGATAAAGGCTTAAATTAAAGCGCCCCGACCCGAATTTACCGTACACAGTAAACACGAGCCGGAACTGTGACGACTTGGCCAATTAAGGGCCAGCATACAGTGTATACAACAATAGCTCGGGCCCAACGGCCCAAAATAGTAAAACACCATAAATAATAAAACCGGCCCGATGGCCCAATAATGACGAAGTATGCACAGCGGAAGACTTAAAGACTCACAAACACTGTATGCATAACCAATGCAACCTATGGATCCAAGCCTGTCCAAGGGAAACGCTGCAACCTGTCTGGAATGCACCAACCTGTACAACAAACAACTCATCCTACGGGATGAAAGCCCGCAGGTGAGGGGTGAGTCCGAAGTGCTCACGACAATGGAAAGACGATCAATATGGACACTAAAAATACTCAAGGTCCAAATAGGTAAAAGCCACCAAAACAAATCCAAAAGACTCGAGTAAAATACATTTATCCAATTTTATCTTTTCCGGGCCCCGTCACTGATAAGCTAGGGTCGTACCAGGTTATCAACGTGTTCCTGGTGCCAGATCAAAAAGAACCCAGGGATAGACATCCCAAAAATAATAAACCGGGATAGACATCCCAAGCATAGACATGCTTATCACACGAACCCAGATCATGGCCACCACAAAACAGTCTCTAACCATCCGGTCGTACCTCTACTTACCACGTGACAATTATATTACCGTCATTAAAAACCAAACTCAGGGATCGACATCCCTAACCAAAATACCAAGGATCGACATCCTTGTCACTATTCATTATTAATTCCATTTACTTATTCCAAACGACACAGAAAATCAATACTAGGATAAACATCCCAAAAACCAACAGGACACCGGGATAAACATCCCGAACCAAAACACGGAAAAAAGCAACAATCAACAATGCACAATCATCAAAACATGATAACCGAGTAATATAGGCACATATTGAAGGAAATCCATCCTCACCTTGGCCGATTACTCAACTTCGGAGACAATGACCGATCCGACGCCGGCTCCTCGGGAAACTGCCCGATATCCAAACCTATACCACAAAACCATACATACACACACATAAATGCACATAATCGGTATACTATGATGCCTCTACTGCGAAATATATACCCATCCCGGTTCCTATCCTTTATTACTATCATTTTTACCGAAAATATTTACCCGTACGTATTTTCGATTATAATTTCGGTACTATACGTTAATTAAAACTCTTTTCAAAATAATTTCATAAAATAACTATAATTTTCCAAAATATTAATCTCCATAATTTTTCCAGAAAAATAGTAACCTATTTATAATTTCTCAGAAAATATTTACATAGTATTTATCTTTTCTAAATATATATATAGTTTAATTTCCAACACAAAACATAATTACTTTTAATTTACAAAATACATATTTATATACATACACCAAAATTATAATTTTCTAGACTAAATAATATAAATATTAAATTTACAGAAATTATTTTCAAGGTATATATATATTTTTTCTAATCTAACCATAATATTAATTTACAAACAAACATAATTATCTTAATTAAAGAATCAAAGTATATATATATTTTTTTTTCTAAATCTCAACCCAGAATATTTCATGTAATTTCCAAAATAATATTTTCTATTTTTTTTCCAGAAATTAATTAACAGGAATAATTATATAAACAGATTTATATGTATATATAGATATATATTATTAAATAAATAAAAATAATAAAAAAGGAAGATCCGGATTGCAACCCAGGAAGGGCGCGACCCGGACGCGGAAATGGGCGAAACCCGACCTCACCTCGGGTTGCAGCGTCGCGACGGCGGGAGAAGGCAGGCGAGCTTGAGGAAGACCCTGGCGCGAGGTCGACACACTGAGGCGAGCTCGAGGGCGGTGGAAAGTCGGCGGAAGGCTGACGGCAGATGGCGGAAGGCGTTGGGAAGGTAGACCCGCGGGTTGCTCAACGAGTCAACGCCCCTACGGCGCACGTCAGGCGGCGGGAACGGGAGGAGGCGACGGCTACAGGACGGCGACAGGGCGGCGAACTCCGTGGCGGCGGTGGTGTGGCGAGAAGACGGCCGGAGCTCCACCTTGTGAACAGTACAAGGAGGCTGGCGTGAACAGTTGTTGTCCGGTTTCTTTTTTTTCCATTTTCCCCTTTTTTTTCTCTTCTTTTTTTTCAGATTTTCGTTTCTTTTCTTTTTCTTGATTTTCTTTCTATTTCTTGATTTTTCTGATTTTCTGAAATTCTTTTTTTTCTCTTTTTTTTCTTTTCATTTCTTCCTCTCTGTTTTTTTCTTTTTTTTTCTGATTTATTTTCTTTTTTTTCTTTTTCTTTCCTTTTTCTTTTTCTCTTTTCTTCTTTTTCTCTTTTTTTTCTCTCTTTCTCTTTTTTTTTTCTTTCCCCTCTTCCTCTCCTTCTGCTCTCTTCTCTTTTTATAAACCGGTTGTGCACTGTAAAACCTATAATTAAACTATTAATCATGTGAGATCAATAATACAAGCGGGTCCGATCCGGACCAGAAAATAACCGATACCTCCTTAGTTATTTTCCGGTATGATTTTCCGAGAAATTCTGAAACCCGAAAAATACCAACTTAGTTCCGAAAAATACACGGGAAAATCACGAGCTGGGAAAATACTCGGTTTCAAAAGACGACTCCCGATTTACCTTGAATTAATTACCCAAGATTAATTCAACAGTAAATCACGTAAATAGACTTTTACAGTCCGGTAAAAATCCAAAATTTTTACCCGGGCTGTTACAGACTACCCACCTTAAAAAGAATTTCGTCCCCGAAATTCTTTCTTATCCGTGGGTCCTACCACGATAAGATTCTGGCACACTCTGCCAGGTATCCAACCTCAACATGAGATACCGCTTATACCCTTAAGCGACATCTCATCCGCTTATAAAAACCAACCCTCATGACTGGCAAACTCACACACAGCCATGGATTCTCCACTGAGATCAAGGACAACCTCAGACTCCGAAAACAACAGCTACATCGGCGGCAAAGCTTTCCCGACAAGCTCCGATGATGAACCTCCAAAGAAGCGGTTCAAGACCAACATCATCGGCCTGAAGGAGCACATGGTCGTTTCCCCAAAACGACGGAAGAAGCGAGTCCCCAAGAAAGCTGATGACAGAAAAGGCAAGGCGGTCGTTGAGAGCAGCACTCCGCAACAGAAGCTGACGCAACTGAACTTCTCCCTGAAGAAGATCAGCTCGGCGGTGGCGCAGATCGAACTGGCGTGCATGGAGCTCTTCCCGCACATGGAAAATGTCAAAAAGATTGTAAAAGATCTAGAGAAGCAAATAACTCCATAGAGAGTACTTCTTCTCCTGTTGTAAAACCATTATGATATTAATAAAATAAATTTCCTTTTAAAATCAAAAATTCTTATGTTACCAAGTCTGTTGTTAAATGGAAAAATAAAACATCTCAAAGTAAAACAAAAATTAATAATAAGAGTATAAAATCAAATGTAAAGAAATTAAAAACAAAACTCATTTAACAAATTCAAAACGAAAAGAAATTAAAACAAAATATGTTTCATGATCGGTGCTCGTATCGGACGAAAACACCCTCGAACCAAGAAACGTGACACGTACAGCTAACGGTGACGTCCGTTTCGTTAACTCGCACGGCGATGATCACGAGCACGTCCTGTGTCCCTCGAGAGACACGTTACCCACTTGTTCATAAATTCCGCATGAGCCAAAACGTCTGTCGAATCTCGTATCTCTCCACGATGTCCAAACAACTGTAAACGTGTCGCACATGCACTCTACTCGAGATACGGTCCCATCCGTCTAGCCTCAACGGTCACGGATGCATGTGATAAAAGATGCAAGAAAGTATAGTAAAAGCCATAAAAGAAAAGACAAAGTAGCCAGAGCGAAAGAAATTCAAGAGATGGAAAAAGGCTGAAAAACTCTGGCATGGGTCCGAAAAACGCGTAAAGTAACAAGGCATTAAATAAGGCAACGGTAAAATTTTCAAAAAGCCAAAATCTTGAAAATAAAAAACGGTAACCACGCTCCCCATAAGAGTATAAAGGAAGGAGCGGTGATGTGTAAATCATCAAAAGCATCAAAAGCAAACAAAACCTTCAGAAAAACAAAAACACAACGCTCCAAAAACAAAATCCCACACGTCCAAAAACGATGCCTGCTCCCTCCTCAGTGTTCTTCGTCGAAGGTGCCAACCTAGGCAGAAGAAACCGACTGGCCTATAGCATGGTCAACGAACGTGCTGAAGAGCTGCCGAACGAGCTCGGCAGAATGCCACGCCTGGTCTTTGTCGACGAACTCTACTCGTCGTGGTTCTTCGTCACTCCAATGGAAGAGGTGTTCCTCCTAGAGGACCATGGGACACTGAGGACTTCCTACTACGGCTCAGCAAACTCCGTGATGTTCTTCATCTCGGATAGGCTTCAAGAGTTCAACTTGGAGTCCACTTGCCAGACTGTGGAGCAAGGTGCTTACTACCAGCTCTCAATGACAGCCTAGAGCAAACCCAGAATGACTCGGCTACCTCCAACCTGGCCAAAGGTACGGCTACTGGTGTGGAACTGCAGAGGAGTTGCAAGGCGTGCACAGGAATTCTCACGCACCCTGAGGGACTTGAAGAACCAGTATAAGCCGAACATGGTTCTTCTAACGGAGACACAGTGGCAACCACGGGACGATCACGGTCTGATCCCGCTCCGATTCCCTCAAGCTAACCGGTTTGAGATTCCTGGCCAGCGCGACAGAGGCGGCATGTGGTTCTCGTGGAGCGACAGAGTCACGGTCAACGTCAACAGCGATCCAAACAGCTTCCGTGTCAACGTTGTTCCGAATCGTTAAATGTATTTTTTTTAAATATCAAAAATCGATGTATTATTTCCCTTTTTATAAAATATCAATGTAATATTTCTGTTTGCAATCAATATATTAATATTTCCCTTTTTATAAAATATAAAATATCCATGTAATATTTCTGTTGTACCTCCAGTATTATCAATTTCAATAAGATTTGTATTTTCGCATATTTATGGCATCATTTACCTCTTATGTGTATGTTCCGCGACAGCTGGCGTCCCTTGACTGGATCCATAATGCACTAACTAAAATGATGTAAAATAATAAACAACTGGAGCGAACTATGCAAACAAGGACACAAACACACAAGACTGTCCCAACAAGACCTAACGCCCGCTCCGCTACCAAAATGAAACGCCCCGACCCGAATTTACCGTACACAGTAAACACGAGCCGGAACTGTGACGACTTGGCCAATTAAGGGCCAGCATACAGTGTATACAACAATAGCTCGGGCCCAACGGCCCAACAATAAAATATCATAACTGGCCCAATGGCCCAACAATAACAAAAGCAATGCACAATCATCAAAACATGATAACCGAGTAATATAGGCACATATTGAAGGAAATCCATCCTCACCTTGGCCGATTACTCAACTTCGGAGACAATGACCGGTCCGACGCCGGCTCCTCGGGAAACTGCCCGATATCCAAACCTATACCACAAAACCATACATACACACACATAAATGCACATAATCGGTATACTATGATGCCTCTACTGCGAAATATATACCCATCCCGGTTCCTATCCTTTATTACTATCATTTTTACCGAAAATATTTACCCGTACGTATTTCCGATTATAATTTCGGTACTATACGTTAATTAAAACTCTTTTCAAAATAATTTCATAAAATAACTATAATTTTCCAAAATATTAATCTCCATAATTTTTCCAGAAAAATAGTAACCTATTTATAATTTCTCAGAAAATATTTACATAGTATTTATCTTTTCTAAATATATATACAGTTTAATTTCCAACACAAAACATAATTACTTTTAATTTACAAAATACGTATTTATATATATACACCAAAATTATAATTTTCCAGACTAAATAATATAAATATTAAATTTATAGAAATTATTTTCAAGGTATATATATATTTTTTCTAATCTAACCATAATATTAATTTACAAACAAACATAATTATCTTAATTAAAGAATCAAAGTATATGTATATATTTTTTTCTAAATCTCAACCCAGAATATTTCATGTAATTTCCAAAATAATATTTTCTATTTTTTTCCAGAAATTAATTAACAGGAATAATTATATAAACAGATTTATATGTATATATAGATATATATTATTAAATAAATAAAAATAATAAAAAAGGAAGATCCGGATTGCAACCCAGGAAGGGCGCGACCCGGACGCGGAAATGGGCGAAACCCGACCTCACCTCGGGTTGCAGCGTCGCGACGGCGGGAGAAGGCAGGCGAGCTCGAGGAAGACCCTTGCGCGAGGTCGGCACACTGAGGCGAGCTCGAGGGCGGTGGAAAGTCGGCGGAAGGCTGACGGCAGATGGCGGAAGGCGTTGGGAAGGTAGACCCGCGGGTTGCACGACGGGTCAACGCCCCTACGGCGCGCGTCAGGCGGCGGGAACGGGAGGAGGCGACGGCTACAGGACGGCGACAGGGCGGCGAACTCCGTGGCGGCGGTGGTGTGGCGAGAAGACGGCCGGAGCTCCACCTTGTGAACAGTACAAGGAGGCTGGCGTGAACAGTTGTTGTCCGGTTTCTTTTTTTTCCATTTTCCCCTTCTTTTTTTCTCTTCTTTTTTTTTCAGATTTTCGTTTCTTTTCTTTTTCTTGATTTTCTTTCTATTTCTTGATTTTTCTGATTTTCTGAAATTCTTTTTTTTTCTCTTTTTTTTTCTTTTCATTTCTTCCTCTCTGTTTTTTCTTTTTTTTCTGATTTATTTTCTTTTTCTTTCCTTTTTCTTTTTCTCTTTTCTTCTTTTTCTCTTTTTTTTTCTCTCTTTCTCTTTTTTTTTTCCCCTCTTCCTCTCCTTCTGCTCTCTTCTCTTTTTATAAACCGGTTGTGCACTGTAAAACCTGTGATTAAACTATTAATCATGTGAGATCAATAATACAAGCGGGTCCGATCCGGACCAGAAAATAACTGATACCTCCTTAGTTATTTTCCGGTGTGATTTTTCGAGAAATTCCGAAACCCGAAAAATACCAACTTAGTTTCGAAAAATACACGGGAAAATCACGAGCGCGGGAAAACACTCGGTTTCAAAAGACGACTCCCGATTTACCTTGAATTAATTACCCAAGATTAATTCAGCAGTAAATCACGGTAAATAGACTTTTACAGTCCGGTAAAAATCCAAAATTTTTACCCGGACTGTTACATAAATACCCTTTTGCCCCCTGTGTTATCCAAAAATAGTCAAATTGGGTATCAAGTTACAAAATTAGTTGCACGTGGATATTTTTTTAATAAAAAAATTAATAACAAAAATCCAAACTAAATAATTGTTCCTGATTAATTTAATACCCAAATAAAAAATTAATTTAACTAAAAATATTATTTATTTCCTATTTTTTTGTTAAATATGAAAAAATAAAAAATTTCATATCTGGTCATTAATCTTGTCTTGTGTAGATTCAGAGAGTATTCTTTTAGCCCTTTTTGTTATGCTCGTTTGGTCGCATTGCCAACGCCGTCATACGAGTCATAGATGTGGACCAGTTGCCGCCTCCACCACCGGTAGTGATTTTTTTCCCTCACAGGACTTGCTCACTACAAGCCATACTTTGATGGCAAATATTCAAAAGCACAGAGCTCGCTTGCGGTTGCTCCTCCACCTCTCCGCCCATCCGTTTACTCCATTCACGGTTAATTAATTCTCCTTATTTACCGTCCAACAATGGGTCCCCTTCAGCTTTCGTTCTCTCTTAATTTCACTCCCTGACGCCGGCCTGATGGAGGCTTTTTTTTCTTCTTTATATTTCTTCTTTGGTGGGTTGATTGTTACGCTTGTCTAATTTGAGAATTGTTTTGAAAATGTGGTTTGCTTTGCTTTTTTTTAGGAGAGTGAGACCATCGGGAAGGACCGAAGTCGACGTCGAATACCGACAGCACCTTGAAGAGCACGGTGGCCCCTTTTTCATGGGCGAAGACGATCGAGGTCCTGAACGGCCGATCGGTGTGTCGGATGATCGGCTTACGTGCCCAGCATCATGAAGTGCATCACGTTCTCGGAGTCATCCTGGATCCTGTTCGCCAGCACCTCCAGCCCGGGTGGAGTTATTAGTTCTGGATGAGAAGTTATAGGGTCCTTACTATTTCAAAAGTATCGCTTGGGGGTCTGTACTATTTTTTGTCCCTTTTACGGGTCTATACTCTTATTTATCGTCCCTTTTATGGGTCTCGGGCAGTCCACGTCATCAGCGGGGCTGCCCAAGACCCCAAAAAGGAACGAAAAATAAGAGTACAGACCCGTAAAAGGGACAAAAAATAGTACAAACCCCAAACGATACTTTTGAAATAGTACGGACCCTATATATGTGATTTACCTGTTCTAAGTTTGTTGCTAGATACACTGATAGCTTGATAACAATTAACAATAGCTAAAGCTTAAACTTTAATTTGGGAGCTCAAAGAAAGCGGGATGAAGAATGAGGTGGAAAGTAATTAGAAAAAAAAGAATGGTTGAGATGAGATTTTTTTTCCTAACTGATCGTGTTTTTTTTGGACAAATTCGTTTTAATTTTTTTGTATTAAAGTACTTGTTCACATCAACCAAGCAACCAAATAGAATCAGGGCCTATTTGGAAACCTATTTCTGAGACGCCCCGACCCGTATTTACCAGTCTCAGTAAACACGTGCCGAAACAGTACAACAGTAAATACAACACGATACACGGCCCAATGGCCCAAAGATAATATCAATGAATATATAAAAGAAACCGGCCCAACGGCCCAATGTCACATCATAAACATCAGAAATCTAGCCCTTCGGCCCAACATCAAAACACGTCGCCCGACCTTGGGGACATCAACAACAGCACAACGCAAGCAATTTTAATCTCATAAGCAACATATGCAAAACCCCAAATGCAATCTAATGGATCCGAGTCCTGTCCGAGGGATAACGTCGCAGCCTGTCTGGAATGCATCATACCTGAACCACAAATAACCCAACCTACAGGAAGAAAGTCCGCAGGTGAGGGGTGAGTCCGAAGTGCTCACCGGTACATTTAACTACAATCATGGATAAACAGTCAATGTGCAACACTATAAAATACTCAAGGTCGAAAACAGGCATAACAGCCAAAATATTCCAATCCAAAAGACTCGACCCAAAACTGGTCCAAGACCAAAAAGACTTGAACAAAAATCCAATTTCCAATTTTATCTTTCCGGGCCCCATCACGGATAAGCTAGGGTCGTACCAGGTTATCAACCTGTTCCTGGTGCCAGATCAAAAGAACCCGGGATCAACATCCCAATAACTAATCTCAGGGATCAACATCCCAATAACAATCTCAGGGATCAACATCCCAATCAAACCATCATCAACATGCCCATCACAAGTAACCCAAATCATGGCCACCACAAAACAGTGTCTAACCATCCGGTCGTACCTCTACTTACCCCGGATCAACATCCCTAACCCAAACACCGGGATAGACATCCAAATCCAAAACAAAGGATCGACAACCTTATCACATTTTATTATTTAATCCATTATTCTTTATACCAAAAAGACACAGGGATAAACATCCCAAAACTCAATGCACGGGGATAAAAATCCCAAAATCAAATCATGGGGATAAACATCCCAAAATCAATCAAGGCACTGGGATAAACATCCCGAATCAAACCACAACAAATGCAACACTCAACAGTGCAACAATCATCAAACACAACAACCGAGTAATATAGGCACATATCAAAGGAAATCCATCCTCACCTTAGCCGATTACTCAACTCTGAAAACATCAACCGATCCAAAGCTGATTCCTCAGGAAACTGCCCGATATCAAAACCTATACAACAAAACAACATACTCACATAAATGCACATAATTTGTATGCTATGATGCCATAAACTGTAAATCAAGCTCATCGATAAAACATCTCGATTATATATATATTATCATTAAATTATCTTTTTATCATAATTAAACCTTTTTCCGAAAATATTTCATATGTATATAAGGTTACAAAAATATATTTCCAAAGCTATTAAATCAAAATATTTCATAAAATAATATACTTTTTCCAAAATAATAAACAACATAATTTTTCTGGAAATTATATCGTATATATGTATTTTTCCCAAAATTTTTTCCATAAAATATATTACTTGCCAAAATATAATTACCAAATATTATTATCTTTAAAAAACCATATTTCCAGAAAAATTAATCATACAAAATTATTTTCTGAAAATAAATACGAATTTATAAATATACATATATATATTTTCCAAAGGTAAAATACTTTTCCAAACAATTATATATCAAAATAATTATACACTTTTAAAACTATTACTTTTGTATACCATAAATGCATATTTTTCAAAAGGTAATCAGTTACCATAATTTTCCAGTGCAACCACCCACTGCAAACACAACAACACACATACCAGTCCTCTCCTGCAATTAAGACCAGAGAAAGAAAAAGGCAAAAAAAAAAGAAAACAAAACAAACACCCTCGCCGGCCGTCAGCACTAACGCCACCACCAAACCACCACCCGCGCCCGCCCAGCCACCACACACCCTCCTCTCCTCTCCTTTTCCCCTCGCTCGCCACCCGCCGCCGACCAGGGTCTCTTCCTCGCCCGCCTGCGCATCGTCTCCTGCAGCCGACGCGACGACCGAGCAGGCCGCCTTCTTCCTCCTCCTTCGCGACCACCGCCGACCGTCACCTTCCCCTCGTTTCGCGCTGCCTATGCTCGTAGTCACCCGCCCGTCGCCTTGTGTTGCTGTGCCGCCCCGTCTGCACCGCCGCTGCCAAGCCGTCGCCACATCCTGCCGCCTCCGCCGTGCACAAAAGGGCCGGATCTCTTCTCCTCAGCCGCCCTTCCTCAGTTCTTCCTCTTCCCTTTCTTCCCCGCAGCAGCCGCCCCCGTTCCTCCTTACGCGACGCCGCATCCGTACCGACCACGCCGCCCGTCGTCCGGCACAAGGTGAGCGACCCATATGTAATGGTTTGACCCGTTTGCAAAATGGGACGACCCGGATCCGCGTGGGTCTGACCGTGGGCTGGGTCGGGCCTGGTTTAGTGGTCCTGGACCTTGACACCTGAGCTTGGACCTGGGTTTCTTTAAGTGGGCTGCTGATTTTGTTGGGTTGGACGGGTTGGACCTGGGCTGGGCATGGGCTCACTGTTCATGGCCCACTCCAGAAATATGAAAAAATAAATATAAATATAAACAAGTAATTATAATTATTCTGGTACTTAATTTTGAAAAAAAATATATATACACTTTGGGAAAATTATGGTCAGTTTAATTCTGGTATTTTGAGAAAAATATAAATATATATACTTTGATAAATAAATTAAGTTATGTTTTGGAAAAACTAATATTATTTTGAAAAATATATATACCATGGAAATAATTTTTGAAAATTTTAAATATATATTATTTCCCCTGGAAAATTATGGTAACTGGTTACCTTTTTGGAAAATATATATTTATGGTATACAAAAGTAATAGTTTTTAAAATATATAATTACTTTGACATATAATTGCTTGGAAAAGTATTTTACCTTTGGAAAATATATATAGGTATATTTATTAATTCGTATTTATTTTCAGGAGATAATTTTGTATGATTAATTTTTCTGGAAATATAGTTTTCTAAAGATGATAATATTTGGTAATTATATTAAGGTAAATAGTTTTATAAAAATATTTTGGAAAATATACATATACATATGTTATCTTTTTCAGAAAATTATGGTGATTATATTTTGGGAAAAGTATAATTAATTTAAGAAAATATTTTGAAAAGAGTTTTAATTAAAGTATGGTACCAAAATTATATTCGGATATACGTACGGTATAATATTTTCGGTAAAAGATGATAATAAAGGATATGAACCGGGATGGGTTTATTTTGCAGTATTGGCATCATGGCATACTCTTATGTGCATCATATGTGAGTATATATTGTTTTGTTGTATAGGTTATGATATCGGGCAGTTTTCCCGAGGAGCCGGCTTTGGACCGGACATTGTCTTCAGAGTTGAGTAATCGGCTAAGGTGAGGATGAATTTCCTTCAATATGTGCCTGTATTACTCGGTTGTTGTGTATGATGGTTGTTGCACTGTTGATTGTTGATGAAACACCCCGACCCAAATTTACTCAACAAACAGTAATTACCAAATAACAATGCCGACACGTGGCACAGACAGTAAATACAACAGGAAAATCCGGCCCAAAGGCCCAAAGATAATATCATGTCACCCGACCCCGGGTACAACAGTATTATAAGCACAACGGAAGCAATTTTAATAATACAGCAATAGTATGAATCGACTCGATGCAACTATGGATCCAGATCTGTCAGAGGAGATGCCACAGCCTGCCATGATGCATACCTGCACAGAGAACAACGTAGCCTGCCGATGGGGCAGGTGAGGGGTGAGATTTCCATAATCCCACCGACACATAACCCATGATGAACAACATAGCATTTACTTATCAGTCAAGAACACATCAGAACGGTATACAAGTAGTGAACGGAACACTGATCAAATACAGCCACAAAGAACAATGCAGACTATGCAAATGTCCACCCCATCGACTATGCAATGCTCTGACCATCTAATACTGACTGTACCATACACTAGTGCCCGACCAGGACACTTCAACTCGACTATGTAATGGGTATCCGACCCGGTCTCAACAGACTATATAATACATACTCTAGTCCTGACAGACTATACTCAACAGAGGCTCCTCATCGCATGGTAACATACCAATACTGTGCTTGCTGATCATCTAACCCGGTACCAAAACAAACTCAAATCACGTGAGCCTCGCTCACCGGGTAGCCGGCAACCTGCACGGACCATACCCAACCAATATCACAAACCGGTCCCCGGGTAGAATCACAACACAACACGGTAACAGCAGTCACCACAGCAACTCGTAACCACTACAACAACAATTCTCATTAATCCCGATCTCTGGGTATCGACATACCCTTAGAAATAATAATTACCCAACCGTCGACCACAGCCGACAACCAACATATCTCGATATCCGCTTGAAAACGACAAGTGGTACTCATCTGACAATTAACAAAGAAACCGACAACTAACATAGGACAACTGGCAACCGATGCCAACAACAATAGACTACTCACGACCAACGACAACAACATAAATCCGCAAGCCGACCACCGATGCCGACCACGGTCAACCGACTATACTGACAATCTCCCAAGGTATGATCATGAGACAACATGCATATGAACATAACACATCACAGCCCAACAAGCAAAAACACATCTTAGACAAGACTGAGCCAAGGCCAAAAGAATATCTTTTATTATTACCAATTTTATCTTCTGGGCCCCGTCACTGGACAAGATAGAGGTCAGACCTGGATATCAACATATTTCGGGTGCCAGACCAAATCCAAGAGAGCCCAGGGATCGACATCCCAAAAATACGAACCCAGGGATAGACATCCCAAAAGAGAACCCAGGGATAGACATCCCAAATATATCAACGGGATAGACATCCCAAGCATAGACATGCTTACCACAAGAACCCAGGTCAAGGCCACCACGAAACAGTCTTTACCCATCGAGTCAGACCACTACTTTCCAAGTGACATTAAAGTCGTCAACACATTTTCCAATTATCCAATTTCTATTTCCAATATCCGTTATCAATTTCCCATGGTCAATAGTCCAACAACAATCACATCAGCAATAAGCACGGCAGTCTAATATCCAACAGTGGATATCTCAGCAGTTCAATCAAACAACAAAGCACACAAGGTATTGCGGCACATATCAAAGGAAATCCACTCAATAAATATCAGCAAATATCACAAAGTCATCAACAACAATAAACATAAGATGCAATGGAACCTATGTAGTTCCAAGACCAACCATCCCGGCTATCACGGGTGGAATGACGTATATGCAACCTCACCTGATAGTGATACTCCTCGGAAGCCAATATCCGGTTAAGCCTTGATATCCCTATAATATAGCAACAACAATCACTTATAATGCACAAACAAGATGATCATGCATGATGCCGGTTAACAGTTATTAGACGGCTTATTGTTTTTTTTTTATTATTTCCATAATTATTTCCGACATAGTAATTAAATGAATAAATACGTCAAAATATTATATGTATAATATCATTTTCAAATCCGTAAATTAAATTATTAATTACTTATTTACATGTATATATATGCTTAAGTAATTATTGTAAAATATATATACCTTGTAATCACATACGATCGTACATATGTACATATTTATATTTATTTATAAAGACAAAATCTGTAAATAACTAAAATACAAATTATCATCATTTTAGTTTATAATTGCAAAACTATATTTATTGATATCTAATCCTTTATAATGTAAATTCAATTTAGATATAAATAAAAAAAATTAAGAATTGACTCGGTAGGCCTTCACGAACGTTTAGCCCAACGGAGGATGAAACTAATATTAACATAATTCGAAAATTAAATAAGTAAAAGACATAATTAAAGTAAATAAATAACATAATTAAAATAAATAAACAACATGGTCCTTTTATTTATATTTAGCCCAATAAAAATAGATGAAACGGAAAATTAAATTCAATGGGCCTTTACAAGCCCAGGAAACGTAAATAAAATTTAAACCGGCAATTAAAATGCTATGGGCCTTTTTTTTATAGCCCAATTGAAAAAAAATTAAATAAAACATAAAATAAATAAACAAAAGCATAAAATAATGACATAAATTAAGTAAATGCATAATTTAATAAATAAAGTATAGATAAAAATTTTGCATAAATTAAAATCATTGGTTATTATTAATTAACTTAGTTAATCGTTAATTAATTGTCGTTTTAGTGTCCGAGTCGGTTTTATGTTGTTCGGGTTCGTTAAGGATGCATGTGGATGGTCTAAGGCTCGGGTTTTTACCCAAAGTCCGTTTCCGAGCTTGCTGGAAAATTCCCGGGACGCCGGAGGCTCGCCGGATTCCGGCGGGTACTGTTCGCGGTAGCCCCCAAAATGTTCAACACACGGTTTACTGTTCACGGCTACCACCTTGCCACTGAATACCCAAAGCCATTAATCGACAACACCCAAACCTCACTGTCACCATACCCACTGCCACAGAAGCAACGTCAATGGCTTCCATCCACCGTCACAAACTGACCTAAACCAAGCCCAGTTCATACAAGCCACAAACAGAGAGCAAAACAACAAGACAAGACCCGATTAGTCCAAACCGTCACAAATCGGGTTCAGGAAGAAGAGAAAGAAAAAGGAAGGGAGAGGGACAAGGATCGGCGCCAGTCCTTACCCACGCGCGACGACGGCGGCAGATTGGAGGAGACCAAGGCGACAGCACGACGATGACGGGTAGCAGAGGTCGACAACCGCGACTGGTCGAAGGGGAGAGACGGCGGCGGCGTGTGGCTGTCGGCAGCAGCAGATCGAGGTGAACTCGGGCGGCTCTTCTCGTCTGACCGGCGGCGCGTCAGAGGGAGAGGAGGGGAGAACAGGAAGGTAAGGGGAGGACGGTGGTGTCGGGTCAGTGGCTCACAGGTGGTTGGTGGCGGCTCGGTGAAGAGAGGAAGGAGAAGCAGGAAGAGAAGGTTTTGAGGGCGGCGGTGGTGGTTGTGTTGGTGGAGGGGAAGGAGAGAGAGGAGGTGGAGCGGTGGCGCCGGCGACTGGTGGCAGGGGACAGGGAGAGGAAGAGAGGCAGAGAAGGAAATCGAAAAAGAAAAGAGAAAGAGAGGAGGGGCGTGAGAAATCGGGGAGAAACCGGTGAAGAGGGGAGAAAATAAAGAAAAGAAAGAAAGAAGATGGTGGAAGGTGGGNAGGAAGGAGAAGCAGGAAGAGAAGGTTTTGAGGGCGGCGGTGGTGGTTGTGTTGGTGGAGGGGAAGGAGAGAGAGGAGGTGGAGCGGTGGCGCCGGCGACTGGTGGCAGGGGACAGGGAGAGGAAGAGAGGCAGAGAAGGAAATCGAAAAAGAAAAGAGAAAGAGAGGAGGGGCGTGAGAAATCGGGGAGAAACCGGTGAAGAGGGGAGAAAATAAAGAAAAGAAAGAAAGAAGATGGTGGAAGGTGGGGAGAAAGTGGGAGAAAAGATAAGATTAAAAAAAAAGAAGGTGGAGAAGGTGGGTGTGGCCGGTGGGTGAGTGGAGGAGAAAAGAAAGTGGGAAGAAAGATAAGAAAAATAAAAAAAAAAGGAGAAGAAAAAGATAAGGAAGAAAAGAAAAGAAAAAGAAAAATGAGAAAAGAAAAGAAACGGGAGAGAGGGTGAGTTAGCCCGGGAGAGAAAAACGTGTCACGAGTGTCGGTCAAATTATCGATCCATCAATGGACCAAATTATCCTCCATTTCGGCTTTAACCCGTTAAAAGCATAAGGGTATATCCGTCTTTTCGTCAAATTCCGTCCCGTGTTTGAAAATACAACTTGGGCTCGAAAAATCTGACTAATTCTCCTGAGCGTTGCCCAAGTCCTGGTTTTGAAAACCGAGGCTCGGTTAACAAAAGACACACCAAAACGTCGTATACTCTAGTGGTCGAAACGAGGCTCGTTTATCCCCGATAAAACTCTCGGAATTAACTCGGGATGGTAGAATGCTCGATTAACCGTGATAAAAATTTATTTACCACAGTAAGAGTTAAAACAACTCGGTAAAATCACGAAAATTTTACCTGGGTCGTTACAGTTGCATTTGCTGTGGTTTGATTCGGGATGTTTATCCCAGTACCTTGATTTGGTTTTGGGATGTTTATCCCCGTGCATTGAGTTTTGGATATTTATTTTCGTGTCTTTTGGCATAAGAATAATGGATTAATTAATAATTTGTGATAAGGATGTCGATCCTTGATTTTGGATAGGGATGTCTATCCCGGTGTTTTGGTTAGGGATGTCGATCCCTGAGATTTGGTTTAGATGTTGATAACATAATTGTCACGTGGTAAGTAGTGGTACGACTCGATGGTTTAAGACTGTTTTGTGGTGGCCATGATCTAGGTTACTTGTGATAAGCATGTCTATGCTTGGGATGTCTATCCCGTGATTATATTTGGGATGTCTATCCCTGGATTCTATTTTTGGGATGTAACAGCCCGGGTAAAAATTTTGATTTTTACCGGGACTGTAAAAGTCTTTTTACCGTGATTTACTGTTGAATTAATCTTGGGTAATTAATTCAAGGTAAATCGAGCGTCGTTTTTCGAAACCGAGAGTTTTCCCACGCTCGTGATTTTTCCGTGGATTTTTCGGGCCTAAGTTGGTATTTTTCGGGTCCCGGGATTTTCGGAAGAATCACACCGGAAAATAACTAAAGGGGTATCAGTTATTTTCTAGTCCAGATCGGACTCGCTCTGTAATGCAGACAGGCTGCATTATTGGTTGATCACACGCTGCATAGTAAATTCCCATCTATAAAAAGAAGAAGAAAGCAGGAGAAGAGGAAGAGAAGAGAAAAAAAAGAAAGAGAGAAAAAGAGAGAAAAAGAGAGGAAAAGGGAGGAAAAAAAAAAGAAAAAGAGAGAAAAGAAAAAAAGAAAAAAAAAGAGGGAAAAAAAGGAAAAAAAAAAGGAAAAAAAAGAAAAGAGAAAGAAAAGAAAAAAAAAGAGAAAGGAAATCAGAAGAAAAAAAAAGAGAGAGGAAGAAAATAAGAAAAAAAAAAGAAGAAGTGAAAAAAAAAAAAAGAAGCAGAAATCGAAAAAAAATAGAAAAGAAAAGAGAAATACAGAAAATACATGAAAAAGGAAAAAAAAAAGGGAATGAACAGTGCGTCACCCCGGTTACCCCCTGAACACTGTTCACGCGAAGCCGTTCCCCGCCGAGTCTCATGCCACCGCCGCCACCACCAAGTTCGCCGTCCCGTCGCGAGCTCAGCCCCGTCGCCTCCTCCTCCTTCCGCCGCCTGACACGCCGTGACGCATCGATGACCCGCCGCACGACCCGGCGGATCTGTCTTCCCCGTGCCAACCGCCTCCTGCCGATGACGCCGCACCTCTTTTCCGCCACCCTCGCATCGCGAAGCTGCCGCCTTGCCTTCCTACACCTTCCTCTCGACCGTCCCTGCTGCTCGTCGCGCCGCCGACGCTGAACCCGAGGTGAGCGACCCGTGAGATTGAAACAACCCGTTCGCGACGGGTTTGACCCGGTTCCGAGCGGGCTGCTTGCTTGGGCTGTGGAACTGGGCTTGAGCCTTGCAGCCTTGGTCCGGGTCCTTTGGGCTCGGACTTGGGTTGCAAAGCTTGGCCCAGTCCGGATTTCTTTTTTAAAAAAATATATATATATATGTAAATATGTATTTACAATTTCTGGGAATCTAATTAAAATCCGGAAAAAATATATGTTTACTTTGGGAAATTATGGTCAGTTTAATTCTGGTATTTTGAGAAAAATATAAATATATATACTTTGATAAATATTTAAGTTAAGTTTTAGAAAATTTTTACTAATTGGAAAATATATATATACCAAGAAATTAATTTCTGGAAATTTAATATATATATTGTTTTTCCCTGGAAAATTATGGTTGTGGAAATTATATATATATGTACTTTGAAAATTAAAGTTAATAATATTTTGTGTTGGAAAATATTAGTATGTATATTTAGAAAAAAGATAAGTACTATATATATTTTCTGGAAATTATAAATAGGTTATTATTTTTCTGGAAAAATTATGGAGATTATAATTTTGGGGAAATTATAATTACTTTATGAAAATATTTTGAAAAGAGTTTTAATTAAAGTATGGTACCGAAATTATATTCGGATATACGTACGGTACAATATTTTCGGTAAATGGAAATAATAAAGGTTATGTAATCGGGATGGGTGTATTTCGCAGTACTGGCATCATGACATACTCTTATGTGCATCTTATGTGAGTATATACTGTTTTATTGTATAGGTTTGGATATCGGGCAGTTTCCCGAGGAGTCGGCGTCGGACCGGTCATTGTTTCTGGAGTTGAGTAATCGGCCAAGGTGAGGATGGATTTCCTTCTATATGTGCCTATATTACTCGGTTACTGTGTGTATGTCGATTATTGCACTGTTGGTTGCTACATTTGCTGTGTTTGTTTTCGGGATGTTTATCCCATTGTCTTGATTGTTGTCAGGATGTTTATCCCAGTATTGTGGTTGGTTTTTGGATGTTTATCTTGAGTCTTTTTGGTATAAGTATAATGGATTAATTAATAAATTGTGATAAGAATGTCGATCCTTGATTTTGGATGGGATGTCTATCCCGGTATTTTGGTTAGGGATGTCGATCCCTGAGATTTGGTTTTGAACGATAATATAATTGTCACGTGGTAAGTAGTGGTACGACTCGATGGTTTAAGACTGTTTCGTGGTGGCCATGACCTGGGTTCTTGTGATAAGCATGTCTATGCTTGGGATGTCTATCCCGTGATTATTTTTGGGATGTCTATCCCTGGGTTCGTATTTTTGGGATGTCGATCCCTGGGTTCTCTGGATTTGGTCTGGCACCCGGAATATGTTGATAACCAGGTCTGACCTCTAGCTTATCCGTGACAGGGCCCGGAAAGATAAAATTGGAAAATTGATTTTATTTGAGTCTTTTGGTATTGGATCGGTTTTGGGTCGAGTCTTCGGTTTTGTGTATTTTGGTCGGCTGTTGTGCCTGTTTTCGGCCTTGAGTAATTTTAGTGTGCATATTGATTGCCTTTCCTTCGTCGGTGAGCACTTCGGACTCACCCCTCACCTGCGGGCTTTCATCCCGTAGGATGAGTTATTTTTGGTACAGGTTTGGTGCATCCAGACAGGCTGCGGCGTTATCCTTTGGACAGGACTTGGATCCATAGTTTGCATCTATGTCGCATACAGTGTTTATGTGAGTTATTAAGTCTTCCGCTGTGCATTGTTTTTACTATTATTGGGCCATTGGGCCGGTTTTGTTATTTATGATGTTTCCTATTATGGGCTGTTGAGCCCGGATATCTGTTGTGTACACTGTATGCTGGGCTTGATTTGGTTGGGTTGTCACAGTTCTGGCACGTGTTTACTGTGTACGGTAATTACGGGTCGGGGCGTTTCATGGGATGTCGATCCCTGGGCTCTCTTGGATTTGATCTAGCACCCAAAATATGTTGAGAACCAGGTCTGACCCCTAGCTTATTCGTGACGGAGCCCGGAAAGATAAAAATTGGAAATTGGATTTTCGTTTAAGTCTTTTTGGTCTTGTACCAGTTTTGGGTCGTGTCCTTTGGTTTGGTATATTTTGGCGGTTTTTGCCTGTTTTCGGCCTTGAGTAATTTTTAGTGTTGCATATTGATTGTCTATCCATGGTTGGTGGGCACTTCGGACTCACCCCTCACCTGCGGACTTTCATCCCGTAGGTTGAGTTATTTGTGGTTCAGGTTTGATGCTTTCCAGACAGGCTGCAGCGTTTTCCCTTGGACAGGACTCGGATCCATAGTTTGCATCAGTGTCGCATACAGTGTCTTTGTGAGTTATTAAGTCTTCCGCTGTGCTATTTATTGTTTTGTTGGGCCTGGGGCCGGTTGTGATGTTATTGATGTTTATATTTGGGGCTGTTGAGCCAGAGTTACTGATGTATACACTGTATGCTGGGCTTTGTTTGGTTGGGTCGTTACAGTTCCAGCACGTGTTTATTGAGGCTGGTAAATACGGGTCGGGGCGTTTCACAGAATTAAACTGACCACAATTTTCTCAAAGTGAATATATATTTTTTTCAAAATTAAATACCAAAAAATTTATATATATATATATATATCCTTTTTTTTTTAAAGGAAGCCCAACCCGGCAACCCAGAACCCAGGGAAGGCGCGACCCGGTCGCGACCCGCCCAGAAGAAACGGGTTCTCACCTTGGGAACGACGGCGGCGGCGCGAGAATGGGGTCACGAGGCACGGCGTGAGGCGGCGACGCTGGAACGGCAGAAAGAAGGGCGCGGCAGCATCGGCCGAAGGCGGAAGGCACGAGGGAGGTTGATCCGCGGGTTCTCCGCCGGGTCAACGGCTCGTGCAGGAGCGTCCGGCGGCGGAAGAGCTCGGGGGCAGCGCCGTTCGGTCGGCGACGGTGAGGAGAAGGCCAAGGTGGCAGCGGTGTGTCGAGAAGCGACGCTGGTCGCCTTCCCCTGAACAGTGACCGGGAGAGGAGAAGAAGTGACGAACTGTTCACTCTCTTTTTTTATTATTATTTTTTTCTATTTTCTTTTCTTTTTCTTCTATTTTTCTTTTTTTTTCATTTCTTGTATTATATTTTTTTTTCTTTTTCCTCTCTTTTTCTTTTCTTCTTCCTCTCTGTTTTTCCGGTTTTCTCTCTTTTTTCTTTTTTTTTCTTTTCTTTTCTTTTTTTTTTCCTTTCCTTTTTCTCTCTTTTTTTTTCCTCTCTTATTTTCTCTCTTTTCTTCTTCTCTTTTCTTCTCTTCTGCTTCCTTTATAGCCGTGTATCAGCCGCCTGCACAATTGAGCTCAATTATGCAGGTTTGGCTGCATATGGGACGAGTCTAAACCGGACGAGAAAATAACTGATACACCTCCTTAGTTATATTTCTGGCCTGATTTTCTGATGATTCCGGGACTCGAAAAATACCAACTTTGGTCCGGAAAATCCTGAGCGCGGAAAAACCTCGGTTTCGAAAAGCGATGCCCGATTTATCTTGAATTAATTATCCAAGATTAAATTCAACGGTAAATCTCTGTATAACGACTTTTACAGTCTCGGTAAAAATACAAATTTTTACCCGGGCTGTTACAATTTCCATGATAGGTTTCTGTTTTTGTTGTTCCAAGAGAGAAAAAAACATGTTTCGATGGTGGAAACAATCTATCCCATCCCCAAAACACTTTGTTAAAACTTGTTCCGTCACAACTAATCATATTTCCTATTCTTTATCTTCTCATTCTTTATTCTTTTCTTTCTTATAGTTTTTCCTTCATGAGTTGCCTCTTCATTCTTCTTCTTCTTCTTTCTTAATTTACATCCTGTCCCTTTTTATTCTCCTTCTTCTTAAAAGTTCATAAGTTTTATATTAATTACTTCATCGGAGTTTTTTTTTGTTCCCCTTGTAACAATGAAAGAGGAGAAATAGAAAGCAATAGAGGGTTAAATTCAGAGAAACCAAAGCAAAAGTTTTGGATTTTTTAGGCGAAACTATTTATTTTTTTCATATATATAAGTCTTCAGAATATTTGTAATTTTGTATGCACCACCACTAGGGTCGTGGCGCACAGCGTCTCTTGCTCGCCTATTTTTAGGTCTCTAATTTGAGATATGACTTCCAATCAAGCTTTATTTGCATGATGCGATTGAATATGGCCTTCTATCTAATGAGGGGTTGGCCGTTGAACGCAGAAAACTTACCGAATTATGATGCTTGGGCAGACAAGAGTCTCAATATTACCAGGATACAAATAGTATTGATCGAGACTTGGACAGAAAGGACGATGATGAATACTTTTTTTTTTCTTTTTTCTTCGAAAAAAAAAGGACGTAATGAACCCCCCAAAAAAAATCTCCAGTAGTTATTTTTCATTTTGAAAAGAAGAGTTGAAGACTCTCCACCGGTTATTTACCAAGTAAATCACCGAATAATTATAGTATTTCCGACTTTTTATACAACCCCACATCCAAAGTATAATCACGTGACAATTCCACATTGTTTCATTCCACGTCTGCATCCATTTGGCGTTTTAAAAATTAATTCAAAAGTATGCACCGGTTTGGCGTTTTGCAAAGAGCCAAAAAAAGCCCAATAAATAAATAAGTACTATCCACCGGAGTCCAACGAAGAAGAAAAAAAGCCCAGATTAGTCCAATCGCCTGAAATCCAACAGGAGTTTTAATAAACCCAACTCCTCCTCTTCATTAAATAATCACCGCTTCACTTTCCCTCAATTAACTTAACTTCCCATAAAAATCTCCCCAAAAGCTACAATTTTCTTTCTATTCCCAAATTCATGTCATCGTCATCATCGTCAGAGAGCTGCAACTCTCGCCACTTCTCATGGCTAATGAAATCTTGCTTCCCTAACCCAAACGACACCTCCAAATCCCTCCCCCCTAAACCCATCCACTCCTCCTCCTCCGCCGCCACACTGTCCTCTCTCCCCGACGACCTCCTCCTAGAATGCCTTTGTAGAGTCCCCACCCCCTCTCTCCCCACCCTCTCCCTCGTCTGCCGCCGCTGGTCCCTCCTCCTCCACTCCCCATCCTTCCTCTCCCTCCGCCGCCTCCACCACCTCCTCCTCCCCACCGTCTTCGCCCTCTCCCCTCCCTCCTCCGCCTCCCTCCGCCTCGACATCAATGCCACCTCGTCCCCCCAGTGGAGGGTCTCTTCCTTCGTGCCTCTCCCTTTAGCTTCACCGTTGGACAGCAGCAACTTCTTGTCGCATGCTCGGCTGTGTTCGATTGGGCCCAGAATCTACATTCTCGGACGCAACGAAGTCTTGTGTTACGACACGTGGACCAACGCCGTCACTCACAAGTCCTGCACTGTTTTCCCCAGGAAGAAGTTCGCCGCCGCCGTCGTCTCCGGCAGAATCTACGTCGCCGGGGGCGGATCACGCGCCGGGAACGCCGTGGAGGAGTACATTCCCGAGGAAGACACGTGGCGCGTGGTGGCGCACGCCCAGAGGAGGAGGTATGGGTGCATCGGGGCGGCCGTTGATGGTGTTTTCTACGTGATTGGAGGACTCAAAATCGGCGGCGCGCCGGGGAACGGAGCCGTTCGCCCAGCCACGGCTGGGGTTGAGGCCTACGTGTACGCTAGCTCTATGGACTTGTACGACGTGGAGGCGCGTGTTTGGCTGAGGAGTAGGGGTGTTCCGGGCGGTGGGTGTGTGGTGGCTGCCTGTGCCGTAGCGGGGCACGTTTATATCTTAGCAAGCCACGCCGTGGATTTATCTTTCTGGCGATTTGATGGTTGTAGGAAAGGTAGTGGTGGTGGTGGTGGTGGGTTTGGCGAGTGGTGCAGGGTAAAGAGCCCTCCACTCCCTGCCCAGGTTAGACTAGATAGTACTGTGAGGTTTAGTTGTGTTGGGGTAGAGAACAAGGTGGTCTTAATTCAAGTTACTGGGTGCATTGATGATTTGTTAAGGAGAAGCGGAAGGAGCCTTAGGGGATTAAAGGAAGGATTGGTTTTGGTTTACGATACTTTAAGTGAGGAGTGGAGCAGAGGTCCCGATCTGCCGGAGGTGATTCGACGCGCCGCCTGTGTGACTGTGGATTGCTAAATGGGATGAGGAAATCCTCTTTCGTTCGTTTGGACCAATGGGAATGGCCATGATGGTGGTACGTGGTAGGGAAAGTTGTTGTATACTGGAAGCTGACTTGCGCGTGTCGTCCAATTAGCAGACAAAATCATGGGTAGAACATGTTATGATTACCGTTTACGAGAAAGGGAAAAGTGTCATATTTTAATCTCTTTATTGGCCTATTCTGTGGCTTGACCGACGCTCTGGATTAAAATACAATGCATGGAGGAATTGTTTATGGCTGTGTTCAGTAATCAACTCGGTTTCAGGGTAGGATTTGTCAAATGGTGTGGGCTCATTCCCACCTTTTCGTTTGTTAACGAGTACATTTTTCCATTGGAGGTATTGTTTTGTAGTAGTGACTTGTAAGTAAAGATTAAAGCCAAATATGCTGGTTAGTGTTCTACCAAATTTATTTATTTATTTTTTGGTAAAGAGGAGAGGGCTGAGCCTTCTTAAATTAGAAGCTTGTCACACAAGTGCAGAAAGAAGTCTTTCCTAGTACATCATCAAGGAGGAGAGAACCCGCATGAACTGGTGGTTCATAGTCATACAGCAATGTAAAACCAAGTGGGTAGTCCCCAGCCATGGATGCAAGACACATGGGCAACACTGTTGATGACCTCCTGAAACGTATGCAAAATGCTCAGGTCCTTCTTTATACCCATCATCAATCGACGTATTTTGGAGAGGGTTATAATCGAATTTTGCAATATTGATGACTGTGTCCTGAATTTAAAAAAAAAAAAAAAAGTTTTGATGCCGGACAATATTATTTCGAGATGGTTTAGCATAGGATCCCTGATGGTGGAAACTTATATATGATGAGAAAGTTGCTCAATGCCCTTTGCTTGAAACTTATGGATGAGGCACTGGCTGCTATGTTTCCTACATTGAATGATTATTGGACACTTACGCTAATCCTGATTGGGTAAAGTCGGATGTCGGATAAAACAGCATACCAAGCCAAACTGTGGATGCAGGATGTGTTTCCTTGGTTAAAAAAGAAAAAACAAAAAGCCAAACTGTGAATGAAGGTAGAAAATTCAATAATTTTGGGAAGCAACAAAACAAGAAGGGAGTTAGTTATATGTCACCTCGCATTAAACGGATAGCCCTCTATTTTCTAGTGGAAATCAGCTAGTGGAAATCAGCAGTTTGAGCTCGATATCTGGTCCGTCCATTGAGATATTAATGTCGTGTAAAAAACAGGGAAAAATAATGGAGATGCGGGGGATCGAACCCCGTGCCTCTCGCATGCAAAGCGAGCGCTCTACCATTTGAGCTACATCCCCGACTTGAAAAATTTCCTTACAAAACATATTAGAACTTGTCTTGCCATGCGATTCTTTGCTCTGCTGAGTAAGTACTGCTACTCCACGGCTCCTCAAACAAAAAAGGCACAAAACAAGAAACAGCAGAGATTTGCAGAAACCCTTCCATAGAATACAACAACTGAAAACCCCTAAACCACAAAAACAAACCGCTCCTTTTTTTCACTTTCAAACCTCACTCCTCCAGTAACTCCCTTCTTTCTTCCTCTTCTGAAACCGATGGATTTCCAAGTAGTAGTCCTCGCCGGTGGCACCTCCAAAAAACTCATGCCTATCGTCTCCCAGGTATACACACACACACACACACACACCTCTTCTCCTATCAAGTAACTACTTTGACAAACTCTCTCTGTCTCTCCCTCTTCTCTTTTTTTCTTTTTTTTTTGCTGTTCTTTTTTGTTCATTTATTCGGTTGAATTGGATCGCAGGAGGTGCCGAAACCGCTGCTCCCGGTGGCCAACCGCCCGGTTCTCTCCTACGTATTGGAGCAATTGGAACACAGCGACCTCAAAGATCTTATCGTCGTATGTTAAAAATCTGTACCCTATATGTAAATTATAAAATTAGCACCGAGAATATTCACAATCTCACTTTTGTATGTTTGTTTGCTTTCTTTCGTTTTAAGATACCTAAAGCGAAAAAAACTCACTAACTAATGAATCTCTCGAGTACTGTAGGTTGTCGAAGGAGCTGACGCTGCATTTCGTGTCGCGCCCTGGATATCGGGAGCTTATGCTGATCGATTACATGTTGAGGCAAGTAGTAGCTAATTAGTACTGCTGCCTTGTCATCATTTTAGTTTCTGGCTTTTATGAATTGGTAGATTGTGTTTCTTCTGTTCTATACACGCTCCTTGATCCAGTACTAAATGTGTGTAATCTACGTTTCTGCTGAGGTTTGGTGGTTAAATGGATCAGAGATGAGCCATTTTCTTTTCTTTTCATTTCTGGTCAATTTTATCACTCAAAGATGTGGATAGAGTGTGAAAATAGGGTCTTGTAAAATGCCTTAAAACTTTGGGAACTGGTAAGTAGGTCAATATTCCAGTTCATATGTTTAGTCTTTGTGTGTTGGGTGGCTTTTACTCATTGATCTAGTAAAAAGGTAAATAGCTCTATTGGATATCCTTTCATTTGCCACGGCCTGATGGTTACTGTAACTTTGATTCACCTGCACTATGAACAAATGGTGAAGGACTTTTTCTTTTTCTTCGGTTTTCCAGGAAGTAGTTCTGCTCTTTCATACTTTCTCAGTGTATATTCTCCCATAGTTCCCCGTACTAATTGACTGTGTCAACAGCTCTACCCTGACCTGGGCTGGATCATTTCAAGACTTTGTCAAGACTATATTACCTACCCTGATCTAGGCTGTATTGTTTCAAAACTTTGCCAAATCTATGTTATCGACATTTCGGTGGTTATTGGAAATAGTGGTAGTAAGAGTGGAAATTATATCCCAGAATTAGCTTACTTCGGTGATGACTAAGGAGTTGATTGTTTCTTGGCAAACTCATCCATTTCTTTTATGCTTACAAGAACGTGTGTGGGGTGATGGCGAAGTATGGTACTGGTACATTCCTTTCCCTTTATAGGCTTGAACCACAAAATCAGTGGTCTGACACCCTGGACCATTGAGGCAGGATGGAATTTTTTGAGGCTTGACGATTTCCCACTGCTTCCTGAAAATTATACTGTGTAACCACTTAAATTCCCTTGTTGCATCTACCCCTGGTTCTCCAAAAAAGATCAGACCATTCCATATCTTCCAACCCTATGTTACGGAATTGGAAGCTGACTCTACATCTGTGTGCTGTTCTACTCATATAATGTGTGCTTTTGGCATTATAACCAATTCAACCCTTATCTTACATGCGCATGCTCATTCTTAATTGAATGAATCTCTTGCTTGTTCTTTTTTTTTTCTCTACTCTGACAAAAGTGGAACTAAAAGGTGCTGTGGCTGCAGGTAGCTACGGTTCCTGAGGATGTTGGAACTGCTGGCGCCCTTCGAGCCATTGCACATCACTTGACTGCAAATGACATTTTGGTAAGCATTACTATCTTTTATGGTCTGTGAAATTTAAGCATTTTACCGGTTTACAAAATTCCATCTTCCTTCAGGTCGTCAGTGGTGATCTTGTTTCTGATGTCCCTCCGGGTGCAGTAGCGGCTGCTCATAGACGGCATGATGCAGCGGTGACAACTATGCTTTGCTCTGCACCTGTCCCTGGTCCCACAGAGTCAGGATCGTCTGCTGGAAAAGACAAAGTTAAGAAACCGGCAGTTTATGATATCATTGGCTTGGACCCCTTGAAGCAGTTTTTATTATATATAGCCACAGGTTGGTCTTCTATAATTTGTGTTGACTTAGTTCCTGGTTTATCTGTGCTTAATGCAGCATCTCGAAAATTGTTACAGGGGCTGAGGTGGAGAAAGGTATTCGAATACATAAGAGCATTCTACGTGCAGTAGGCCAGGTAGTGGAAGGCTTTTCGTTTCTGTCTTCTTAGTACTACTTTTTTTTCTCTTTCCTTTCTTATTTTGTCTCCCCTAGCAGCTGTCAACTAAATGCATATTTGGTAGCTTGTTTTGTGCCTCATCAGTTATAAAAGCTCTTATATTACATGACCTGGGGTTGATTTTTTTTTTGGTGTACTCTTCCACTTGCTTATAAGTTACTGATTTGTGGAAGCGTTGAAATCCCAGCAGCATTTTTACTTTAATAATGCTATTCCTGTCATTTTTTATTCATAGTCTGTATCCCATCAAAACATTCTCTTTAGGAAACTTATAGTTAACTTCATATCTATTGAAGAGTAAATTATTTCAACGGCAGATGCTCATCATTTGGATAAAATATTCAGAAGGTTTGGTTAGTTTTCACTCTAACATTCTTTCTTTACATTCTTCATTAGATGGAAATACGAGCTGATCTTATGGATGCTCATATGTATGCATTCAAGAGGTTTGTCTTTTCCCCAGCTGTTATGATTTCCAGTGGTCTTCCATGTGGAGTTACTGTTTTCTTATTTTCATTCCATTTGTTAGGTCTGTTCTGCAAGAAGTTTTAGTTCAGAAGGATAAATTTCAGAGCTTAAAGCAAGATGTACTGCCTTATCTTGTTCGGAGTCAGCTGGTTAGTCTGCATAAGTGCCTGCCTTTTTTGTTTTTCTGGGTTTGCATTGTTATTATAAATCTGAATTGGTGTTTATTCTTAAATGAATGAATTTATTAGAAATCGGAGGTATTATTGAATGGTGTACCACAAGCAGAAGAAAATGGAAACGAGAAGGTCAGTTACCAGAACAACCAAGCTGCGATATCTCGGATCCTCAGTAATGCATCTACTCTGAGCTTTCATGAACGCTACGCATCAGATGACAAAGAAACTTCTCCTGTTCGAAGAACCCATAAATGTTGCGTTTATATTGCTAACAGCAGCAAATACTGTGTTCGCTTAAATTCTATACAAGCATTTAGTGATATAAACAGAGATGTAAGTTTTCAATTTTTTTACTTTTCTTGGCTCCGACACGCCACTCCTTTTTGTTCTTAGTTCCTCGTTAATTTGGCTATTACTTGTCTTAAAATTTCAGGTCATAGGTGAGGCAAATCATTTGTCAGGCTATTCTTTCTCTGATGACAATAACGTAATCCATCCTTCTGCACAGCTTGGATCAAAAACTACCGTAAGTCCATTATCTCATGAATACAGTTGTACTTCTAACTGAAGAAAAAAAGCTAGTTTTGGCAATGATATTGAGACATATAGTACGTTGGCATGGTAGCTACATTGGTAAGAACTTTATACCATACTTACAGTGTAGTTGGTTGTTGTAGTTGGGCTATGATATTGAGACCAGTATGTTAGCATGGTAGCTACTGTGGTATGAGCTTTATATCGTTCTTACAGTGTTGTTGGTGGTTGTAGGTCGGCTCACATTGTATGCTAGGTGAAGGATCACAAATGGGAGATAAGTGCAGTGTGAAGCGATCTGTTATTGGCCCTCACTGTCGGATAGGTTCCAATGTGAAGGTAGGCCTTTTTGTTTTTCATTATACTTGCATGTCACAGCAGAGGCTAACATATTCACTCCATTATATCTTAGTCAAGTCCTTGAGTTCATTTTCTCTCTCTGTTATTCCAGATTGCTAATTCAGTTATCATGAACCATGTTACCATTGGAGATGGTTGCTCAATCCAAGGTTCCATAATTTGCAGCAATGTACAACTTCAGGAGCGAGCCGTATTGAGAAATTGTCAGGTAATCCTTTTCTGTTTCTTTCTTCTGCAATACATCACATCATCTGATTAAGGTGGTTTACATTATCACATATGACGGAATGCCTTGTCCCAGGTTGGAGAAGGTTTTGTAGTTACTGCGGGTAGTGAGCACAAGGGAGAGTCTTTGGCCAGAAAGTAGAACTGAATGGATGAAAAGTCGCTAGGTGATAGTGACAATCCCATCTCATGGAGACATCTCATTCCTGTGGCATCCTGGGCTGGAGTAAATTTTTTGGTGTTGGCACCCTGCACCTTATGCTGGGAAAGAGAAAGCCAGACTCGATCAGCGTATCATTTGTTCAGCCCATTACTTGGTATTTGCTCTTTTGAGTTTCATGTGTTCCGCTGTGTTCATCCCATAAATATCGAGTGAACCAAAGAAAAAATAGATTAGGATCATTTTTTTGTCAAATAGTTGTAGCAGATTTTCTAAATTTACTGGGTTTTGAGTAACAATCCTTCATCGATCTCAATCAATCTTGGTTGTCTGTTTTTATATGGTGCAACTCTCAGCCAAGCTACTATCCTGTTGCCTTAACCTTGGAGCTCCGTTGACACGTGCATTATCCTTTTAACATAAACCTACGCAATCATTCTTTTCTGGGCAAGCTATACAGATTGTTTTATGTGATTTGGTTTTGACTTGCCATAAATTTTCAAATTACCGCAGTGAGTAGTAAGGAGGTCGTTGTCCGTTACATAAGATCATGGGGGAATACAACATGGAGAGGATGGCTTTCATAATAGGTCTGACAATGTCCAATTTTAATCCTGGATTAGTGAAAAAAATAAAAAAGTAGCAAGTTGGTGAAAGGAGCCTTTTCTTTCTTTTCTTATGATGAAAGGTGGTGTGCAGATTGGAACATCACATCAGAGGTATATATAGTCATTGTCTTCACGTTATGATTTATTTCTGTTCTCACGTATTACGGGTCATTCGAACTTATTCAGATTTAAATATACTAACTGATAAAAATAAGTTTGAGCCGTCAAAATCCATCAGAGTTCGGCTATACATCTAGCTGCACACGCCTATACAGTATAGTCTCCTCACACATGCTAACACCGCATCAGCTTTCAGGTGTTTGACACAAGTTTAGCGAACATACCACTAGGAAATAGAAAACTACGATCTAGAGCAGCAAGCCAGCAACCCCTGCAGTATGACTATGAACTTCTTTATGATCTAATACAACTATACACAATGAGTATAGACCATTAACACATTGCAAAGAACATCCCATGAGCTTCCGTGCAACGAGTAGGCAAACCTCATCAAAACAGAAAACACCGCAAATGAATGACCATCCAAAGTGCGTATACCAAGAGTCAGTATGTTGAGTATAGCGCTGTAATAGTTCTAGATAATGACTTCCTGAGTTACGGGTAGGCAAACCTCATCAAAACAGAAAACACCGCAAATGAATGACCATCCAAAGTGCGTATACCAAGAGTCAGTATGTTGAGTATAGCGCTGTAATAGTTCTAGATAATGACTTGCTGAGTTACATGCATCAATCACGTACACTATTCATGATAAGAGAACAAGCAAAACTGTACTGTTTTAGTACAACCACAGAAGGAAAAAAAAACCAGCACCGTGTAAAGTTACATTAACACTAGAGCAGGATCTTGATGGCGGCTGCAACAAATGGATAACAGGTTGTGGAAGCAAAATTGAAAAACCATCCAAATCCTTTTTCTTCCTTTACAACATACAAAGCTTATGGTACTGTCCTATTTGAAAGAATTGAAGAAGTTGACAGTATCATTGAGTGCCTGGATGAAATTGTCAATATCTTCTTTAGTATTGTAGAAATGGAGGCTAGCACGGGCACTAGCACTGACTCCTAGATGCCGGTGGAGAGGTTGGGTACAGTGATGACCAGATCTGATGGCTACACCATGCTGAGAGATTAAGTATGTCAGTTGCCACTCATAATTAAGCAAATAATAACAACAAACTTCTCTTAAAATATGTATAGGTATATGTCTCTGGAATTTCATGGCATACAAGCTAGGCAAAGCATCAGACGAAAGCAGCACAACCGTGTCAACTTCGCCAGTCTAGAAAGCAGGAGGTCTTAGTTAATCAAGGTTTCTGACATACCTGTTGGTCAAGAAAAGTTGCAATATCTGTTGGGTGGATATTCTCAACATTGAAGGAGCACAGAGGAGCTCGGTTAACATTTTTTGAAGGTTTTGGGCCATAGATACGAATGTTGGGAACAGAGGAGAGACTTTCATATAAATAAGTAGCCAACTCTGTCTGCAAAAGGAACCAAGATGGTTATAACACATATACTTGACAAGAAGTTGCATACACGGATCCCTCATCTTCCATATAAACCCCCTCAAGTCCCATCCAAATCATCGTCCTATTATGCATCAACTGTTCTGACTTTCAAGTCTGAAATATTTTCTTGAATGAAATTCTTAAAAGTATTCTGATGTAGGGTAGAGAATAGGATAGAGAATAGAAAACTCAAAAATAGCAGAGAATCTAGCGGAATACGCAATCAGAATTGTTTAGGAACAATAGGATTGATAATTAGGGTTTAAAACCACTAGAGACGTATAGTCAAAATAAAGATAATAATAAGCTACCGAAAACTAAAGCTAACATAACCTATTTATACTAGAGAAAACCTAAATATAAAAGGAATAGTACTGCTACAGTACGCGTGAACAGTACCGACATGCTACAGTAACACGTGAATTGTGACACGTGAACAGTAACCGACCCAACATAAAAATAAAATAAAATATTAAAATACTAATAATTTTGCTCCTGCATCAAAACCCTCAGGTTGAAAACAACTTGTCTGCAAGTTGAGCTTGCCCCGATCATGTGGATGTCCTGTCAGACCTTGCCAACCTTTCTTCCTTTGGAACTCCAAACATAAAATGTCTTTCAGCTTGCTGTTAGAAAATGCTAAGCATCGAACACACACTCCACAAGATCCAAACTCCTTAGAAGTTGATGAAGACATTTGAAGTAGACCAGAATCCACATTCCTCAAGCTTCCTTCAATGATTTTCTTAACTTCTGTTTTCATTCTAGCACTTTCTTGATCAGATTCATTCTCCACAAAGCTCAACCATATAGAATCAATTACTTCTATATCGCCCTGCACATGGGAAACCCCATACATGCCAGAGTAATTATCCATCTTTGGCCAAACTTCTTCCGCACACTTTTCAAAAGTTAGCTGCACAAACTCATTACTATAATCTGTCTTCGAAAGTGACCGAGTAGTACAATTGAAAGGGTCTTGGAAATCGGCTATTGTTGCTGCAACCTTCTCTTTATTATCATCTTGCTTGTTCGTAGCAATTTCTTCTGGTATTGTTGCTGTAACATTCTCTTTACCCTCATCTTGCCTGCTCATAGCAATCTCTTCTAGAGGAAAGACATCATCATCATCACTGTAAGTGTCATAGATTGGTGGAGAATTCCAATCTTCTTCCTCACATTTGTTTGTCATCAACAACAACCTGCTCTCCTCCTCTTGATATCCATCTTCTTCGTTATCATTCTCTTCATCCGGATATCCATCCTCTTCATCCTGCTCATCATTAACAGGTTCAAATGCCTCCTCTTCTTCATCTTCCAAGTTCGCTGAATTCACTCTACCTTGTGGACAACTATAAGAGAAGTGTCCCTTTTCTCCACAAATAAAACAACGAATGCGAGACTCATTACCAGCCTTAGAAGTTGAAGGACCAGAACTGAATTGAGCCTTCAATTGATTAGAATCTCTACCTTTCTCACTCCTCCCACTGTTGTTAGAATTCTTTGCACCAAAGCGATTATTCACAGCACCACCTTGGCTGGATTTGTGAGTGTTTGGGTCTGGTTTATTGCCACTAAAGACAGCAACACCTTTTTGCACAATTCTGTCAGTTCTTCCAAACAAGGGACGCCTTGCTCCATAGTGTTGCACCCGCTTTTCAGCCATCAATGCGTATTGCCGTGCATCGTCCAGATTGAACAAGCGTACAACACCCATCTCATCCCTCATAGCTCGGTTTAAACCTGAAAGATAACGAGATGTCAATTGTTCCTTTGACTCTCTAAGACCAACTCTAATCAATAGGTTGTTAAATTCAGCCGTATACTCCTCCACTGTCATGCTTCGCTGTCTTAAAGAATTAAATCTCTCATATAACTCCATAGCATAATCAGATGGCAAAAATTGCTTGCGCAACTTTCTCTTCATATGTTCCCAAGTGTTGATCTTTGGCTTTCCTTGAAGTACTCGCTGCTCCTCAACTCTCTTCCACCATTGAAGTGCAGTGCCTTTCAATTTAAGCTTAACAAATAACACTTTTCTCTTTTCAACCAAAGGTTTCCACTCAAAATAATTCTCCAAACTTGCTTCCCAATCTAAATAGTCTTCCATATGCATCTTTCCAGAAAAATCTGAAACTTCTATCTTAATTCCACCACTATTCAGATGTAAAGCATGAACTAACCTCTCTTCAAGTCCGCCTCCTGCTGCGTTGCCTGCAGCTCCAGCATTGTGAAAAGGGTTTTCTTCATCAGAGTCATCAACTTCCGTTGATTCTGCCCCTCGACTACCTTCCGGTATATCTGCAGGGTTGGTGTTGCCTTCCGGAATCTCCATTCGGGCTGCCACCGGTTCCTGTCGCCGTAGCGCGCGCATATCTCGCGATAATGCTGCAATCTGACGCTGAAGATCAACTAGGATATCTTGCTGATTTTGATTTCCTTGCCCACGACCTCTACCTCTGCCTACCATGGTGTCGTTTTCGCAAACCTATTTGCGAACGTTTCGCTCCGCTACCAATTGATGTAGGGTAGAGAATAGGATAGAGAATAGAAAACTCAAAAATAGCAGAGAATCTAGCGGAATACGCAATCAGAATTGTTTAGGAACAATAGGATTGATAATTAGGGTTTAAAACCACTAGAGACGTATAGTCAAAATAAAGATAATAATAAGCTACCGAAAACTAAAGCTAACATAACCTATTTATACTAGAGAAAACCTAAATATAAAAGGAATAGTACTGCTACAGTACGCGTGAACAGTACCGACATGCTACAGTAACACGTGAATTGTGACACGTGAACAGTAACCGACCCAACATAAAAATAAAATAAAATATTAAAATACTAATAATTTTGCTCCTGCATCATATTCACACTGCATAATATCTCTGTGACATTTTCCTATAGGTCTATAGGGTGAGCAAGCACCATAACCAGACATGAAAAATAATCGACTCACCTCATACTCGTGAATCTTTCGCATGCCAATTTCTGACAAATAATCAATTGCTGCTCCTAACCCAATTGCTTCTCCAATTGCTGGAGTTCCAGCCTCGAATCTAACCCATTTGGAGAGAAGATTAAGCATTAAAACCTTAATTTTTCAATACTACAGCTCACTAAGTGCACAATACAAGTCCAACTACATGACAGTCAATGAAAGGAAGAAGAAGCAGAACTGCCCTCTAATAATCCCTGCTATCACAACAAAATAACATTAGGCAAGTAAACTAAGCTTTCCAACCTTGATGGTGGCTCTTGATAAGTGGAATGGTCTAAAAATACATCAGATATCATTTCTCCTCCACCTAAAGAAGGAAAGCAGTGTTAAAATACGATTAAATACAGAAGAAAGTAACAAGGCTACACATATTGAGCGTAAATAGTAATTTCATTGGGGAAAAGGGAAACAAAAAATTTAAAATAATATTAATGTCCAACACTAACTTTGTGGACAACTTACCCAGAAATGGAGGCATGGCAGATAAGATATCACTTTTCCCATATAAGAATCCTATGCCTGTAGGCCCACACATCTGGAGCATGATTATTTCTTAACTTCATATACTTATCTAAAACTTGTATTCATGTTACAAGGCAATAACCTAACCTTGTGAGAAGAAGCAACAAGAAAATCAGCATCAAGGCTCTGGACATCAACTATCATATGTGGAACACTTTGACAAGCATCCACGAGAACTCTTGCTCCAACCTTGTGTGCCCAATCAACTATATCCCCAATAGGAAGAGAAGAAGCTACAAAAAAATCATAGATACGACATGTTATCAGTTATTTGCTTCCATAAATTAATATCAGTAAAGTAAATTACCTAATATTTGTAAGATTCAACAAGGATCATATGGAGACGCATGAGATGCAACTCATCTCCAGCTTGTGGACGCATGCAAAGGAAAATACATGGATCATCAAGCTATATGAATAGACTCCACATCTCAAACAAAACAGATCTAACTTATGTATCAAATTGGATAACGTTCTAGTTTGCTTGCTTCTCCCTGTCCTGTACTGCCCTTGTTATATTAACCCTCTGTCCAAATGGAGATCCTGATTAATTGTGTGCAAATGAAAATAATTCAGCAGAAGCCTTTGACAGCACATCAAGAGCCAGTCAGTTATGTCAGCGCATCCTTAGAGCTTTGTTCAAGATCTACCCAAAAACCACCAAAGTGATCAAATCATGCTACAGATCAAGTTTTTATTCTAAATAGTGACTCCTATTTCTTAGTAAACAATGTTCACTAATTGCTTTCAACTCGCACTATAAGACTCTCAAACTTCAATGAGGTCAAACATGAGCAGCATAGTATGCATGCAACGTCATTCAAAGATTAGGCATGAATATAAACCCAAGTCAGGAGCCGTTCAGCAGCATGAAATTTAGACCAACAAATTTGAGGATATTAATGGCAGAAAATGAAGAAATTTTAACCCCAAAAAAAAGGAAAAAGAGAGAGGACAGAAGCAGAAAAATCTACCCAAAGTGTTGGAGATATGATGAACAACAACGAGCTTTGTTTTAGCTGAAATCGTATCTCTTAGTTCCTGCACATCAGGAACTTCATCTCCATCTAAACCCACAAACTTGAGAACAGCACCAGTCTTCTGGGCAACAATTTGCCATGGCACAATGGCACTGTGATGCTCAGCAACAGTCAGCACAATCTAAACACCACCCAGAAACAACATTACTCCAAGTTTCACGCGAATTCCCAATTCACAACGTAACATAACAATTAGCAAAGAGGAAAAAAAAAGAACATAAACAGACCTCATCTCCAGGACTCAAATTAGAGAGGCCCCAAGTATAAGCCACCAAATTGATAGCTTCGGTGGCATTTCTCGTGAAGACAATCTCGCTGGGGGCCGAAGCGTTTACAAAACCAGCAACCTTCTTCCGAGCAAGCTCGTATGCATCGGTAGCCTTTGCACTGAATTACGACTTTTCAGTAACAGTTCACAACCCAAAATACCAACAAAACTTTTTTTTTTTTCCTTCACAAAATATACAAAGATTTTTTTCCTCTACAGACCTCAAGTAATGGATTCCACGATGCACATTTGAATTGTAGGACTCGTAGTAGCTCTGCAGCGCCTTCAACACCGAATTAGGTTTCTGGGAAGTTGCGGCGTTGTCCAAGTACACGAGCTTGGAGCCATTTACTTCCTGGAAAAGAAGGAACAGACAAGGATTGAATAGTGATTAATTAGTGGATTGGATAGGGTAGTGGTGAAGTTGTAATCTTTTTCACATAATTAGTGGGTGGGTGTACCTGGTGGAGGATGGGGAAGTCGGGTCGGGTTATGTGGCCCAGGGAGAGGGAACCCAGAGCAGGGTCGGCTTCTCGGACGGCGGCGGCAGATACAGGGAGAGACCACGACGAGAATTTGAGGCGGCGGAGGGCGGAGCTGTGGGTGGAAGTGGTGGGGAAGGCGGGGTTTAGGAATTTAGAGGATGAGAATTTTAGAGCCATAGCGTCCATGATCGGCTCGCTCCTCTACCTAGCGGGGAAGGGAAATAAAAAAAGTAGTTTGGTTTGGTGGACTTTCATTGGCACTAATTAGGGGGTTCTTATCTTTGTGGTCCAATAAGTTGGGCTTTGTTCATTTTCCTCTTCTTTTTTTTTTGGAATATATTGTTCATTCCTTTTCCTTTTTCTTAGAATATTTTGTTCATTTCTTTTCCTTTTTTCTAGAATATATGTTCATTCTTCTTTACCCACTTCTTTTGGGTGAGATATAAGCAATAAAGTTAATTTGCTCGATTCAAACATTTTTTTTTAAAGTCCATATGCTTTGAACAAATATCGGGATAACTACTCCCCAAGTCCTAAACCTTTCTATTTTTTGCAATTAAGTCATATATCTTTAAAAAAATTTATTTGAGTCTTATTTTTTAATTAGTTATAGCAAATAAGTCCTAAACCTTATTTTCGTCAAGTTTTTCCGCAAAATTTAACTTTTGTAAGGGGATTAGTTATATTTTAGTCCCTAAAACTTTCAATTTAAAGCAAAAAAATTCCCTAAATAATAAAAACAATCACGATATTGTTTTTTTCTCAATTATATTCTACAACTATTCCAGGTTGACCAATCGTAAACCTCGGGTTAGTCATATGATAATGTGGCAAGCTTCCAATCGTAAGTCTTGGCTATGTGATGATACTGTGGCAAACTTCCTAATGACATGGTAAGTTGCCCACAACTGGATAAACAATAACACCACAAAATGACGTTGGTTTGTTTTATTTGCCAATCCTAACCCTCGGCTAGGTGTATGATAATGTGACAAGCTATCCGATGATGTGGTAAGCTACCTGCAATTGGGCAAACAACAAGACCACAAAACGACATCTTTTTGTATCAAAATAAAGATTGTAAGCTTCCAACTCGGGTCTTATCACAAAATATAAGGTACACTTACCATTAGTCCAGGAAGCACAAGGCGTCAGAGGAGGCCCTCTTGTCTCCCATCTGAGATTCAGCTAGGCGGGTTCACACCAGGATAATGAATGCTGTGGCAGAACTTGTTACAGAACTAGAGGACTACGCTCCAATCCATGCCTCTGCTACTAAACCTAGTTGGAAGAGACGGGTAAGAAAGGCCAAGGTGACCTATCAATCGTCTGGTGTAGAGCTGGCACAAGCTTTTGAACAATCTGTGGAGCAAAAATTGGGTCCGGCATCAGGAGGAGGCTGAATAATAGTAAAGGATGGGGGAACCTTTGAGGTGCCCTCACAGCTGAGGTTGGAGTAAGGGTAGGTTACTGAGTTAGGTAGTGTTTTGAGGGGATAGAAAGCATGCCATGACCATTTTGTCGCAGGATGTGAGAAACAATTGTCCCTAAACCTTTTCGGGTTGATTGCTTCAAATGTTTTGCCTTAAGTGCTGTTACATATGCTGCTTTACTTCTTTGGTTTTGAAAGCAAGGCTAAAGTCTCGGGTGATTGACACAGCACTTAGGGATAGTCTGGTAAGCCACCGGAGCTACCATTCTGGCTTGACCAATTTAGCAAGAAGAGTTGTGCGAGGTTGACACAATATCTCTGGTGAGAATTTATAAATGCATAGCACTAATGTGGCCACAATCTACTCGGTAGATTCCCCCCACGCACCGCAAGCATGCACCTCCGGAGATGATCTCATTTACGACGCCAACTTGCCGCTGCATTAATGGTCGATTCGCCAAGGTTGCTGTCTGGCTTACTTTTAGTATGTTGATCTCTGTTCTTAGTTTGCATCTATTTATATTATGGGTGTTTGCAGGGGTGGTTGGCGTTTATGGTCAAGCCTGTGTTATTATAACCTCTATGTAAATTTGGATCTCTATGTGTATGAGCCTGTATATGGCATATATTGCGTACTGTTGCATAGACAATGTATGGTCTGTAGACATGTGATTTGGTTACAATGCTTAATATACTATGTTTTCTATGGTAAAAAAAAAAAATCATCTTATGCTAAATTAAAACTAAAAATATATAATAATTCTTCTCTCTAATCACAATATATTCAATTCAAATTTAAAAACTAGTGAATGTTTCAATTTAACGACAACTACACTCGCACTCTGCCTCCTCTCCCACCCCTTCTCCCTCATCATGCTCCTCTAGCTTCTCGCAGCTTGCCTTTGCCTCCAGTCCTTCCGCCCGGGTAACCAGCCTTCGTCGTCCTTGGCCGCAAACTTGGACCGCAAGACAATGGGGATCCTCATCCTTGTAACCATTGTGGTAATCTTCCCTTCCAACTTTTGCTTGTTGTTGATTTTCACAAGCGTGGTCACGTTGGGGATCGTTTGTGTTCATGGTGTTAGGCATGAGTTTCCTCCACATGTGTGGGGCCCACTACCTATTAAAACAAAAAAAAGGGTTGAAAAAAAAGGGAAAGCAGCACACAATATTAGGCACCGTTCTTTGACAAAGGAAATGGTAGGCTGGCAATTGCAATTTGCAAGGCGCAAATTATGGAGAAGCAGGAGGTGCAATGCCTATATAAAGGCTCCTCATTTCACTTGTTGATGCATCCCAATTCAGAGTGCAAAGAACATAGAAAAAAAACAAAAGAGAGAGAGAGGGAGAATGGGTGTTTTTGGGGAAGAAAATATATCCTCTCTTAAAATTAGGGAGTGTCAAAATAGGAAAATATCTTTAGGGTATTTTTGGAAAACACTTGGGAAACACCTTGTGGGGCACTATTTTAGGTAGACTTTAGGTTTTATTGTACCCCTATATTTTAGGGAAGTCTCTCTTGTAAGCCTACTATTTTTACAGTGGAAGTTTCTGTGGGATCGGGTTTGTGGACGTAGCCCAGCAATCTTGGGTGAACCACGTTAAATACTGTGTGCCATTTATTTTTCAGTTGATCATTATTCCACAAGATAGTGCCACTGGGACCAACAACTGGTAGCGGAGCTAGGCCTATTCCAATACAGGTACTCTGTCCACGCATACAGTACTGTTCATACATACGGCCCTGTTCATACACACGGTACTGTTCGCCGTATTTGTACTATTCATCTATACGGGTACTATTCACTGCCAGGAAATTTTCTAGACCAAAAGAGTCAGTTAAAATTTTTGGTCTAGATGGAGGCAAGGATGAACAAGATGATCACTCTTGATAGCACAAATTACTACTTATGGAGAAACAAGATGAAGGATCTCCTATTCGTGATGAAGATGCACTTACCGGTGTTCAGTACGGTAAAGCCTGATAACAAATTAGAAGAAGAGTGGGAATTTGAGTATAATCATGTATGCGGCTACATACGGCAATTTGTTGAAAATAATATTTACAACCACAATTCTAGCATTCAGTATGCGAGAACTTTGTGGGAGAAGCTCAAAGAATTATATGCCTCTAAGACAGGAAACAACAAGCTCTTTTGCTTGACAAAGTTAATGCAAGTGAAATATCAAGAAGGCACAACTGTTTCAGATTACCTCAATGAAATACAAGGGATCGTGGACCAGTTGTCAAGCATGGGCATAAAATTCGACGACGAGTTACTTGCTCTTATGGTTCTAGCAACACTCCCAGATTCATGGGAAACCTTGAAGGTGTTAATCACAAATTCTACACCTAACGGTGTGGTTAGTATGGCGTCCGTCAAAATTGGCATCCTGAATGAAGAAATAAGACGAAGATCACAAGGCTCATCTTCTTCACAGTCAGAAGTCTTGGCCACAGTGACGAGGGGGAGAAGCCAAAATAGAGGTCAAAGCAGCAGAGACAATAATAGAGGAAAGTCCAACAAATTTGCAAATGTTGAGTGCCATTACTGCAAGAAGAAAGGCCACATCAAGAGATTCTGCCGACAGTTTAAGAAAGACCAGAAGAAGAACAAAGGCAAAGATGTGAAGAAAGAAGAAAGCAGTGATGATGAAGCCAATTCCCTCGGAGAATTTAATATTGTCTGTGATGATGACATAATCAATCTTACTACAGAGGAGACGAGTTGGGTGGTTGATAGTGGTGCTACCATCCACGCTACATCACGGAGAGAACTCTTCTCATCTTACACGCTTGGTAATTTTGGGTCTGTAAGAATGGGAAATGATAAAGCCTCGATGGTTGTCGGCAAAGGAGATATTTGCCTAGAGACCATGAACGGGATGAAGCTGATTTTGAAGAATGTCAGGCATATTCCAGATATGCGCCTGAATCTAATTTCGGTTGATAAGCTTGATGAGGAAGGGTTTTGTAATACCTTCTACAATGACAAGTGGAAACTCACCAAAGGCTTGCTAGTAGTGGCACGGGGTACAAAGGTATCAAAGTTGTACGTGACCCAAGCAAAGATTCCACAGCAAGATGTAAATGTTGTGGAGAATAACAACCAAGTCCAGCTATAGCACAGACGTCTCGGGCACATGAGCGAGAAGTCAATGACGAAGTCAAAAAGAAAGCTCTGTCAGGATTGACCCAGATCCAGCTAAAGAAGTGCTCTTATTGTCTAGCTGGTAAGCAAAATAGAGTTTCTTTCAAGAGTTTTCCTCCTTCCAGAAAGAAAGATGTGTTCTAACTGGTACACTCAGATCTATGTGGGCCTTTTAACAAGTCCCTTGGTGGTGCCCGATATTTCGTAACATTTATTGACGATCATTCACGGAAGACCTGGGTTTACACATTGAAGACGAAGGATTAACTGTTAGCAGTTTTCAAACAGTTCCTAACTATGGTGGAAAGAGAGACTGGAAGGAAGCTGAAGTGCATCCAGACAGATAATAGTGGTGAGTACACAGGTCCATTTGACGTTTACTGCAAAGAACATGGTATTCGGCATCAGTTTACTCCTCCCAAAACTCCACAATTGAATGGCTTAGCTGAGAGGATGAATAGAAATTTGATTGAGAGAACCAGATGTTTACTCTCTTATTTAAAGCTACCACAGGTTTTTGGGGAAGAAGCACTGCTTACAGCGGCTTACATGCTGAACCATTTGCCTTGTGTTCCTCTTCAGTATGAAGCTCCAGAGAAGGTGTGGTCAGGCAGGGACATATCCTATGATCACTTACGAGTATTTGGGTGCAAAGCTCATGTCCATATTCCGAAGGATGAAAGAAGCAAACTGGATGTCAAGACGAGGCAGTGTGTATTCATCGGTTATGGTCAAGATATGCTTGGCTATAGGTTCTATGATCTGGTGGAGAAAAAGCTTATCAGGAGTCGAGATGTTGTCTTTATGGAGGATCAGACCATAGAAGATATTGACAAAGCAAAGAAGTCCAGTAATGATTCAATAGAGTTCCAGTTACCTGCAGCAGTGGTGCCGAGGCAAGTTGGAGATGATGTTCAGGATATTCATCCTGAAGTTCCAGATGTTCCTGTTGAAGAAGTGTCAGCAATAGATGCTGAGAGTAACGAGGATGATGGCAATGATGATACAGTCAGGGATGACCATCCTCAGCCTTCAAGTAGCTCTCCTTATCGTACAAGATCTGGCAGAGTTGTGCAACGCTCTACCAGATATTCTCCAAGTGATTACTTATTGCTCACTGACGGGGAAGAACCAGAAAGCTATGATGAAGCTACTGATGATGAGCAAAAGGAGAAGTGGGTTCAAGCCATGCAAGAAGAGTTGAAATCCTTGCATGAGAATAAAACATTTGAGCTGGTGAAGCTGCCTAAAGGAAAGAAAATTTTGAAGAATAATTGGGTGTTCAGGATCAAGCATGAGGAGCATAGTCCACTTCCCAAATTTAAAGCAAGATTAGTTGTCAAAGGTTTCAGTCAAAGAAAAGGGATAGACTTTGATGAAATCTTCTCACCAGTGGTGAAAATGACCTCAATTCGCACAGTGCTCGAATTAGCTGCAAGTCTCAACCTGGAGGTTGAACAAATGGATGTTAAAACAGCCTTCCTACATGGTGATTTGGAAGAAGAGATATACATGGAGCAGCCAGAGGGTTTCCAGTAGAAAGGAAAAGAGGATTATGTTTGCAGATTGAGGAAAAACCTCTATGGCTTAAAATAGGCACCGAGACAGTGGTATAAGAAGCTTGAGTTGGTGATGGAGCAACAAGGCTATAAGAAGACTACTTTAAATCACTGTGTGTTCGCTCAGAATTTTTCTGATGATGATTTCATCATCCTATTGCTCTATGTGGATGATATGCTGATTGTTGGCCAGAATGTCTCCAGAATCAACAGCTTGAAAGTACAACTGAGCAAGTTTTTCGCCATGAAAGACTTGGGGCCAGCAAAACAGATTCTCGGGATCAGAATTATTCGAGACCGACAAGCCAAGAAGATATGGTTGTCTCAAGAAAAATACATTGAGAAAGTACTCTAGAGGTTCAGCATGGATAAGGCTAAAGTAGTTAGTTGTCCTCTTGTTAACTACTTTAGATTGAGTTCTGAGCAGAGTCCCTCCACAGATGAGGAGAAAAGAGAGATTGAACGAGTTCCATATGCTTCTGCAGTTAGAAGCTTGATGTATGCCATGGTATGCACCAGACCAGATATTGCTCACGCAGTTGGAGTGGTAAGCCAATACCTTTCAAATCCAGGAAAAGAGCATTGGAATGCTGTTAAGTGGATTCTCAGGTATCTTCAAAGAACCTCCAAAATGTGCTTATGTTATAGAGAAGACAAACCAGTACTAGTTGGATACACTAATGCAGATATGGCTGGTGATGTTAGTTCCAGAAAATCTACATCAGGATACTTGATTAATTTTTCAGGGGGAGCTGTGTCATGGCAATCAAGGCTTCAAAAGTGTATTGCATCATCAACGACAGAAGCTGAGTTTATTACAGCAACAGAAGCATGCAAGGAGTTGTTATGAATGAAGAAGTTCTTAACTGAACTTGGATTCTCGCAAGACGGTTATCAACTATTTTATGATAGTCAGAGTGCTATCCATCTTGTAAAGAATGCCTCCCTTCATTGCAGATCAAAACATATTGATGTGAGATATAATTGGATCAAGGATGTGCTGGAGAAGAAGATGTTACAACTCGAAAAGATCCACACAGACGAGAATGGATCTGATATGCTGACGAAGACTCTTCCGAGAGAAAAGTTTGAATTTTGTCGAGAAGCTACTGGAATAGTGGATCCCCCCATGTAGTCGAAAAGGGGAAAAATTGTTAGGCGTAAGTTTCCTCCACATGTGTGGGGCCCACTGCCTATTAAAAAAAAAGGTTAAAAAAAGGGAAAGCAACACACAATATTAGGCACCGTTCTTCGACAAAGGAAATGGCAGGCTGGCAATTGCAATTTGCAAGGCGCAAATTGTGGAGAAGCAGGCGGTGCAATGCCTATATAAAGGCTCCTCATTTCACTTGTTGATGCATCCCAATTCAGAGTGCAAAGAACATAGAAAAGAAACAAAAGAGAGAGAGAGGAAGAGGGAGGTTTTTGGGGAAGAAAATATACACAATATTTTCTTATCCTCTCTTAAAATTAGGGAGTGTCAAAATAGGAAAATATCTTTAGGATATTTTTAGAAAACACTTGGGAAACACCTTGTGGGGCACTATTTTAGGTAGACTCTAGGTTTTATTGTACCCCTATATTTTAGGAAAGTCTCTCTTGTAAGCCTACTATTTTTATAGTGGAAGTTTCTGTGGGATTGGGTTTCTGGACGTAGCCCAGCAATCTTGGGTGAACCATGTTAAATAGTGTGTGCCATTTATTTTTCAGTTGATCATTATTCCGCAAGATAGTGCCACTGGGACCGACACATGGCACATTTAGGATCCCAACGATTTGGTCATAAACAAGCAGGAGTTGCTTATTCTTCTTTTTTGACGACGTTATTTCTTCCGTTGTCGTTGCTGCCAACCAATCCATTTATTATGTCGTTTGTTTGAGAAGTTTTTTTTTCTCACGCTCATTTAATTTTTTTTTCCTTTTCATTTTCCATGTTTGGGATTGCTATTTAGCATTTGTTAATTAATCTGAAATTTCAGTGACCAACAAGGTGTTGGCGCAGTGGTCCAGCATGCTGCGACCCCTTAACTCACACGTCCCGGGTTTGATCCGGAGAAATGTGGAGGTATGGAAAATGCACCTGTTGGGAGTGGTTAAATATGTTGGACCCCGCTCGTGGTCTTAGGCTAAATGCCCGGGAAGCGAGATTGGGTGTCGGGCCACGGATGAGATTAGTCTGGCTTGTCGAGCTGGGACACTCATTAGAATAAAAAAAAATCTGAAATTTCAGTGCCAAACTAATTTCTATTTTTTATCTAAATGATAAATTATATAAAATAGGATTGATTCTATTCTATAACCAGCTAATGAATACAAGTCCAATATATTTTTACTACTACTCTAGCATAAGTTTGGGCTTATGGTGAGTGTTATTCTTCTATCTTTTTGTAAGACTTTCAATCTTACTAGCTCCATTCTATTTTTTTATTGGGAAAGAATTAAAAGTTTAGGGTGATTAAAATGGTACAGAAAAGGAAGCTATCCAGACGCGCAACGCGGGTCGGATCCGGATTAACGCGGGTTGGATCCGGATTAATCGGGGTAACGCTTCGAATACCGGATGGGGAACCAAAAGAAAGAAGTAAGACCCATAGGGAGATAAGAGAAAGGTAAAAAAAAATGTTTAGTAGATTCATACCACTCAACAACTAATGCTTAGTTGATCCATGCGATCCAACAACTGATCAATCGAGATAGGCAAGTTACCTTACAGCATATTTATCGCGAAGCTAACCGTTATGCGGATCGGCCTTTAGGTTTTCTCATCAACAGATAAAATAGAAAAAAAAAAGAACAAGGTAGGAAAAAAAAGAAAATCGTAAAAGATATTAAACAACCAAAGACAATGACAGTGTGAGTTTCCGGTATGCTATATGACACTCATATACAAGAAAAACATGCAGCGGAATTTTCGGAAACAACATAGGAACACATGTGAAGCGTATAAACCGAATAACAATTTTCGTACCTTACACGGTTAGGATCTTCCACCTAACTGAAGTGCCGGAATCAGCAAGAGCAAGACAAGGTATCCCGCCCCTCTACGGTATCCACACGAACTGTGATCGAGTCGGAATCGTCACGCGATCTCCAACTTCAAGCCCTCCCAAACTGATGTGCTAGCTACAGGATTTTCGGGAGCTTTGTGTGGTGTCTCTCTTCTTTCTCAAAGAAGGGTGTGTGTGTGTTTTACTCTCAAAAACTCAGAAGCTCTCAAGACACTCTCAAGAATACTCTGAAAACTGAATGAATATGAGAGAGAGAGGAGCAAAATGATCTGATCACTAAGGCACTCCACCCACTCACACATAATGCCATTAGGTTAATAGCAAAATGGCCAACATAGTGGACCAAAGGTGATGACCCTCATCACTAATGTCTCCCACTAACATAATCAGATTACAACACACCACATCACCATGTCTGATCAATAATTCAGATAATTATTGATCCAAAGCGACCCTGGTTCAACCATGGTCCAACCACGGTCCAACCACACCCCGGTCGAACCATGGTCCAACCACGGTAAAACCACCTGCTCGAATCAACGGTTCTATGTGTGTGACCCTGTAGGCACTTGTAACTGTTAGTGTAATATGCCCAAAAGCCAATCATGGATGATTATTTGTAGTCATGTATACGCCTTAAGGTTATTCCAATAAGTATCGTTTATGAGATAAACGCTTGCACATACTTATAACCCTAGAATATTTCATATTCTTAAATGTCCCTAGTCGATTATTATCACGGATGGGTTGTAATAATAAATTAAGACTAGCGTATGTTGAGAATTGCATATGTGATAGGAATTCTACATACGGGTACAAGTTGGAAAACTTGTGGACTGGACCGACCCACATAAGAACCCTACATGGAACGTTATATGTATGTCATTAGTAGTTCTTATAGATGTAATTGTCCTCCGACCTGAGATCGTCAAGGTATCCAACATATGAATCATGTACTTTGATATTATTCCTAGTCATCCGTAACTGGGTGGACATAAGGGTAATCATTGGGTATATGCCGAGTATGTAGTGGGTTTTGATTGATCAAGAGGGGATTCGTCCGACCCATATAACGGGTATATTATCGGAT